>VDFB02020070.1:0-32472 GCA_007258455.2 Sequoia sempervirens
ATTTGGTTTTGAAAAATGTATCCCTTACATTTTCACATTTGTTTGGGCCCTCTTAATTAAAATGAGCTTAATTATGCCTTAATAAGCCCTATTTTACATTTGCAAGCCTAATTAATTAAATTTTCCAAAGGGAAAACCTGACAATAATTAATGCTAATACATAACACTTTACCTTGAGCAATGTGTGTTCCAAGAATAGGGGCTTGGGACCCATTCACTCATGGGAAAATAGGTCCTCCCTAGACCTTTGAACCTAAATTTAAAATATGATTTTGGTAGTATTTTAAGGTCCCCAAATCCATATTTCAATGTCAGCTTGTGATATTTGAATTTCGGGAAATTAAGGATACATACCTATAAATACAAGGTCTTTTTATCAAATCAAGTCTAAGGTTTTCAAGAAGCAACCTAGAATTTTTATGCAAGCATTCCTATAGCAAAGTTGATGATCAAGAACATTCAAGAGCAGATTTATCAAAGATTTATTGCAACATTCAAGATCCAATCATAATGTTAAAGTCTTCTTGCATCATGCATGTTATTAGAGCTAACATTGTGATGTAGGTTTCAAGATCAAGTTCAAGCATTCAAAGCATTATTTCATGCATCAAGATCCACATCCATTGAAGCCACTTCATGCAAGTTGTAGACCTTCTAAATTCTACATTCAAAGATCCATCCAAGGGTTTCTTGAGTGGTAACATAGCATTGTTCATTCAACATTCCTTCTTTCATTATTCATTTCAAGGTTTGATTACCAAAATGGGGTTTGACCAAGGCAAACCCCCATTCACCAAAAACAAACATTTTTTTTTCTCTTGTGTTTGTGTTGCAGATTTAGATTGAAGAAGAATTGAAGATCTCTTGAAGTGCAAGATTGGAAAAGTTGTCAAAGTTGTTGTCAAATCAAGGAATCTAACCTATAGATCTGATTTTCGACTTTCCAACAATGAAAACTAGACAAATCAAAAGCTAAAAATTAGTATCAGAGGCTCTCAAAAGTTAATAGAAAATCTTGAGAAAAGACCCATTCACCCATGGAAAAATGAGTCCCAGACAACCTCCTGAAAGTGAGTTTTGATGATTGGTAAACATCATTTTTCCCTTCTCAAATTTGCAATCAATTTTTTGCTTCTGCTAATATTGAGCTTTATATTGTTGTTTCAAGTTTGAGTTGGCATAATTGGGTTGATTTGCTATTTTCAGGAATTGCCCCTTTGCTTCAAAGGCCACACAAATTAGGGAGCAATGGGTCAAAATTCAAATGATTGAATAGAGAAATAAAGGAATGGATCCTTCCTATAAAGGAGCATATATAGACATCCAAGATCCAATCCTGAGGATAATGATGATGCTAGATGATATAGCTAAGCTACTAGAAAATGTGCCATTAAAAATTCCACAAAGGGATGAACCTAGTCCATCTTCAACTCATATAACAAAACAAAAACTACCAGAGGTTGTTGCATCTCTACAACAAGTGGCTCCTCCTACTGAATCTTTGGTTGACTATTGAATTGACCCTAATGAGTTCCCAGAAGATTCAAATTTTCTTAGGTAATGCACCCTCCTAGAAGAGTTGTTGTAAAAAGAGCATCCATGAATAGGATGCTAATCAATTTTGATAAAGTGATCAATTGGTGGATGATGTAAGAGCAATTGCATGCTCTCAATTTATGGAGGATGACAAATTTATCACCACAAGGGAATTTAGGGACTTTATCCTATAAAGAAAAGGTGAGGAATTGCACCAGACTTTGGATAATCGAAGTCTCACTGAGGATAAAAGGAATGAGGTCATTACTCAGTTTTGGGAAAGGGTAAATAAGGAAATGGAAAATATGACACCTGAGAAAGGAGGAGAGCTTGTAAAAAGGGCAGTTGCTTGCTATTACCGGATTGGGATATATCATCTACAATTGCATTTGATACAATCAAAAGACAAGATGCAAACAATCCAGTGCTAACATTAGAAGAACAAGCAGATGCCTTATATTTTGGCTCGGGTTTCAACCCAAGGTATGAAACCCTAGCCATTTGGTTAACCTTCCTTGAGACCAACAAACCAAAAGTCATCAATGACACAAATGAATTGATTGGAAACTTGATTGTCACTACTAGAAGAATGACTGACACTAGTGCCTTGCAAGCTGCCACACTGATAGTTAATTCAGCTATGTTCACTAAAGCTAGGTCAACAAATTGGAAGCTGATTTAGCAAAAGTTAATAATGAAAATATGAAGTTGCAGGAGCAATTGAATTTTGTCTCTAGATTACTACCACCTCCTTAGTCAGAAGTAAGTGAGAAGGAAGATCAAGAAAAGGTAGCATTAAATGTTGAGATCAGGAAACTAAAAAGGGAGCTCCATAAGAAGGAGTTAGAAATGAAGACAAAGAGAGATCAGCAGGTAAAGCTCTCTAAGATGATTGACAACCCTTTTGGTCATAGGTTGTCATGCATTTTGAGCCTTCTTAAGGTGACATGGAATGGATATAAAGAAGTCAGAACAACCTGTATTACTCATATTGTCTTAAAGAATAAGTTACAAAGTATTATTGATACTTGGTGTCCTAGGAAACATAGGATTAAAAAATATTTTTTCAGTAATAAGTTTTGATTTGTATGCCCCAAAGGAATTAGAGGTTATTTCTGATGTTTTAGAAACATTGAAGATAACATGATCATACACCAAAGTTTCCAATTAGGCATGGAAAAGTTTCTTGAAGACTTTGATGACCTCAAATATAGTTTCATACCTAACATAATGAATGAGGTTGAGATAAAGGAATATAAAGTATGGAGGACTAAGTTTAGCAATATATTACCTCATGTCATTAACCCTATCATTGAAGATGTAGTTTTAAATACTAACAAGATGAGTACTGCTATAGATAAGTTGATAAAATTAGAAATGGGATTAAAAAGGTTTGCTAAAGATGTTAAGAAATGGATTGAAGGTGGGTATGCAAATCATTTGCTCCAGCAGTTTTGGCACATCCTTGGCCATCAGAAGAGCTTTATGCTTCGAGGGTGGAAAATTAAAATTAATAAAGTGCACAAGCCTTCCCCATTTTGTTTCATCATGGGTATCAAAGAGTATCTTTTTCTGTAGTTTCTAACCCTTTTATCCTCTACCAAAACATCTTTTATCTCTTGCTAGTTGATTGTACTCTTATTTTGTCTAATCCTAAAAGGACAAGATTGTCAAATGAGAATGTGACATCTGTCCATGGCCCGAAGCTTGTTGCTCCCTTGTTTCTATAAAAGGGATTTCATAGCCATTTCACAAGGATCTTAGAATTTTTTAAGCAAAGTGTCTATATTTTTGGTCTGTATCAAGTTTGGTCTAGGATTTTGTAGGAAGAAATGTCAATGTAATTGCTAATTTTGTTTAACTGTACTAGCTCTATACATGAATATATTTTGACAATTTCACAATTAATTGTCTCCTCATTTGTATACTTCTTTATCATTTATGAATACAAATTGATCACGGTTCACTTCTATTCACCTTTGCAAGTTTTTTGCAATTGAATGTTTCTTTTATAGCTTCTATTCAAGTAATGGATTAAATTGTTGTATAAAGACTATTCAGGGTTTTGAATGTATGTAGGGATTATTAAGAAGAATTGATTGTAAATTCTAAGAATATCAGTGTAAGGCATTGATATTGAGCTTTCATAGAATTAGGTTAAATACTGTTATTCAGAGTTTTAATTGCATTTTCTCGGACTCTGTTGCCTAGGTTTAAGGCACTAGTCTAGATGTATAGTCTGGTTATTTTTCCATGATCGCCAAATTTGACAATCAAATTTCTCTTTCAGTTGATATTTATTCCATAACATTATTCCCATGTTCTGAGAGTCATAATGCATAAAACTACACGAATCTAGCCTATCAAGTGTGTTTCATCTGTAATTCTTGGTCACATAAAGAGATCATATCTGTTTAAAGCAACATCTTGCATGAATTGTATGAAATCCCATTAGGTATTGCATAGGACCACCCTCCTAGATTTTGCACAGCCTAAAGTGTAGAGAAAATTGTTAAAAATTTCCCCTATTCGTTGGCCAACCCCCTAAAACATTTGAGCATAAGAATTGGCTACTTCTTTAGATAGTTTCAAGAATGAGTTGAATTACTCAAAAACTAACCAACAAATTGGCGACTCTGCTGGGGAGATTGCTAGAAAAGATTTGTCTAGTCTAGTGAATTATTTTATTGAATAGAGTCTAAAGTATATTTGTGTGAATTGCCTTCTATTGTTTAAATCTCAGTAACTACATTTGTGTTCACAATATTTTCTAAGAGATATATCTTAATTCCCCTAGTGGATGGCGACTCTGAAAGTCTCCTTAACAGGTGTGTAAGAAGAAAGTTTATCAAGAAGAATGGGCAGAAGAAGATCTCTATTTAGGGATAATCCTACAAAGAAGCTTGAAACAGAGCTACTAGCTAAAAGGTAGACATGGAAGGATAAGGATGCAAGTTAGCTCCTCCTTTTGGTAATCATTTTGTCTATGCAATTAGTGATGATAGTTCTAAAAATTCACCTGAAGACCCTAAAATGAATGAGGAAAGTACATTGACGACACCCTTATCAGATACTGGCCTTATTAGACTTGAAATGATGGCCGAACAAATAAGAAAAATAGAACAAATCTAGAGGGATTATGATATTAGACATGGTATCCATAATCAAAGTTTATCAAGTTTATCCATAGACATGATATTAGAGGGATTATGATATTAGACATGGTATCAATGATCACCAAATTTGAAAATCAAATTTCCCTTTTAGTTGATATTTATTCCATAACATTATTCCCATGTTCTCAGATTCAGAATGCATAAAACTCCATGAATCTATCCTATCAAGTGTGTTTCATTTGTAATTGTTGGTCACATAAAGAGATCATATCTATTTAAAGCAATATCTTGCATGAATTGTACGAAATCCCATTAGGTATTGCAGAGGACCACCCTCCTAGATTTTGCAAAGCCTAAAGTGTAGAGGAGAAAATTGTTAAACATTTCTCCTATTCGTTGGCCAACCCCCTAAAACATTTGAGCATAAGAATTGGCTACTTCTTTAGATAGTTTCAAGAATGAGTTTAGTTACTCAAAAACTAACCAACAAATTGGTGACCCTACTGGGGAGATTGCTAGAAAAGATTTATCTAGTCTAGTGAATTATCTTATTGAATAGAGTCTGAAGTATATTTGTGTGAATTGCCTTATGTTGTTTAAATCTCAGTAACTACATTTGTGTTCACAATATTTTCTAAGAGATATATCTTAATTCCCCTAGTGGGTGGCGACTCTGAAAATCTCCTTAACAGTGTGTGTAAGAAGAAAGTTTATCAAGAAGAATGGGCAGAAGAAGATCTCTATTTAGGGATAATCCTACGAAGAAGCTTGAAACAGAGCTACTAGCTAAAAGGCAGACATGGAAGGATAAGGATGCAAGTCAGCTCCTTCTTTTGGTAATCATTTTGTCTATGCAAGTAGTGATGATAGTTCTGACAATTCACCTGAAGTCCCTAAAATGAATGAGGAAAGTACATTGACGACACCCTTATTAGATATTGGCCTTACATTGATGGTCGAACAAATAAGAAAAAGAGAAAAAATCTAGAGGGATTATGATATTAGACATGGTATCCATAATCAAACTATTGATCCTGATGTGCCTAATGTTTCTTTTATAGCTTCTATTCAAGTAATGGATTAAATTGTTGTTTAAGGAATATTAAGGTTTTTCAATACATATAGGGATTATTAAGAAGAATTGATTATTAATTCTAAGAATGTCAGTGTAAGGCATTGATATTGAGCTTTCACAGAATTAGGTTAAAGACTGTTATTCAGAGTTTTAATTGCATTTTCTTGAACTCTATTGCCTAGGTTTAAGGCACCAATTTGGATGTATAGTATAGTTATTTTTCCATGATCACCAAATTTGAAAATCAATTTTCCCTTTTTGTTAATATTTATTCCATAACATTATTCCCATGTTCTCAAATTCGGAATGCATAAAACTCCAGGAAAGTAGCCTATCAAGTGTGTTTCATCTGTAATTCTTGGTGACATAAAGAGAGCATATATGTTTCAAGCAATATCTTGCCTGAATTATATGAAATCCCAATAGGTATTGCATAGGACCACTCTCCTAGGTTTTGCAGAGCCTAAAGTGCAGAAGAGAAAATTGTTAAACATTTCTCCTATTCGTTGGCCAACCTCCTGAAACATTTGACCATAAGAATTGGCTACTTTTTTAGATAGTTTCAAGAATTAGTTGGAATTACTCAAAAACTAACCAACAAATTGGCAACTTTGCTAGGGAGATTCCTAGAAAAGATTTGTCTAGTCTAGTGAATTAGCTTATTGAATAGAGTCTGAAGTATATTTGTGTGAATTGCCTTATGTTTAAATCTCAACAACTATATTTGTGTTCATAATATTTTTTGAGAGATATATCTTAATTCCCCTAGTGGGTGGCAACTCTAAAAGTCTCCTTGCTGGTGCAAGTGTAAGAAGAAAGCTTATCAAGAAGAATGGACGGAAGATCTCTATTTAGGGATAATCCTACAAAGAAGCTTGAAACAAAGCTACTAGCTAAAAGGCAGACATGGAAGGCTAAGGATGCAAGTAAGTCAGCTCCTTTTGGTAATCATTTTGTCTATGCAAGTAGTGATGATAGTTTTGACAAATCACTTGAAGTCCCTGAAATGAATGAGGAAAGTACATTGACAACACCCTTGTTAGGTATTGGCCTTACTAGACTTGAGATGATGGCCGAACAAATAAGGAAAAGAGAACAAATCTAGAGGAATTATGATATTAGTGATCCTAATGTGTCTAATGTTTCTTTTATAGCTTCTATTCAAGTAATGGATTAAATTATTGTATATGGAATAATGAGTGTTTTGAATGTATACAAGGATTATTAAGAAGAATTATTTGTAAATTCTAAGAATATCAGTGTAAGGAATTGATATTGAGCTTTCACAAAATTAGGTTAAAGACTATTACTCGAAGTTTTAATTGCATTTCTCGAACTCTATTGCTTAGGTTTAAGGCACCAGTCTGGATGTATAGTCTAGTTATTTTTCCATGATCACCAAATTTGAAAATCAAATTTTCCTTTTTGTTAATATTTATTCCACTAACGTTATCCCCATGTTCTCAAATTCAGAATGCATAAAAATCCAAGAATCTAGCCTATCAAGTGTGTTTCATCTGTAATTCTTGGTCACATAAAGAGAGCATATCTGTTTAAAGCAATTTCTTGCATGAATTGTATGAAATCCCATTAGGTATTGCATAGGACCACCCTCCTAGGTTTTGCAAAGCATGAAGTGCAGAGGAGAAAATTGTTAAACATTTCTCCTATTCGTTGGCCAAACCCCTAAAACATTTGAGCATAAGAATTGTATACTTCTTTAGATAGTTTCAAGAATTAGTTGGAATTACTCAAAAACTAACCAACAGATTGGTAACTCTGCTGGGGAGATTGCTAGAAAAGATTTGTCTAGTCTAGTGAATTATCTTATTGAATAGCCTTTGAAGTATATTTGTGTGAATTGCCTTTGGTTGTTTAAATCTCATTAACTATATTTGTGTTCACAATATTTTCTGAGAGATATATCTTAATTCCCCTAATGGGTGGCGACTCTAAAAGTATCCTTATCGGTGCAAGTGTAAGAAGAAAGTTTATCAAGAAAAATGGATGGAAGAAAATCTCTATTTAGGGATAATCCTACAAAGAAGCTCGAAACAAAGCTACTAGCTAAAAGACGAGCATGGAAGGCTAAGGATGCAAGTAAGTCAGCTCCTTTTGGTAATCATTTTGTCTATACAAGTAGCGATGATAGTTCTGACAATCCACCTGAAGTCCCTAAAATGAATGAGGAAAGTACATTGAGAACACCCTTGTTAGGTACTAGCCTTACTAGACTTGAGATGATGGTCAAACAAATAAGGAAAATAGAACAAATCTAGAGGGATTATGATATTAGACATGGTATCCATAATCAAACTATTGATCCTAATGTGCCTATGCCAAATTCTTAGACATAAAATATATTTCCAAGCCCTCCTGTTTAAGAGAAAACTCATTTTTCTTATTGAAATCTTGCCATATCTAGTATGGCTACAAGTACATCCTATTTTGTTCCACAAAACTCAAGATCTAGAAATATACTCCAGATTGAAGAAGAACTATTGAAAGAGGTAAATGATCTCCAATTTGAATTAAGCGAGTTGGAAGAAATGAAGATTAGGGATGATATGAAGAAAACAATAGAAAATATGAAGGCTTTTTAACATTTTGGTGATACCTTTGCATCAACACTATCAAATCCCATCAGAAGTAGTAATCTTCTGAATGTCCCTTTCAATAACTCTCATGTAAACACTCGAAGAAATCCTTTGGTGACTAGTACATTGCCAACTAGTACATATTCACATGTCCCATCATAGGATATGTCAAATATTGACGTTGCAGGAAGTGTTTCTCAAAGAATTTCTCAGCCTCTTGTGTCCCAACCAAATAATGCCCATGCAATCTAGGCATCCATGAATTATGTTTTCTCATCAAACCCTCACGTAAATCCTACACAAAATTCTCAATTCCGGTATAATACTCAACAGTAAAATATTGCTCAAATGTCTTATGACCAAGTAAATGCCCAAGTAAATCAAAACATACCACAACGTAACCCACAACCTCAAGTAAGTCTTCCACAACAAAATCTAGGAGGTTATGGGCAATATGGGGAACTACCAACAGTACAACCCAAATGGAGGTGCTCAAATGGGTGGAAAAAATGCAAATCTAACAGGTGGTCAAAATGTTGTAAACCAACAAAATTCCCAAGTGAATCCTACTATAGGGAATTTCCCTACAAGAAGGCCATTGCTACTAGAGAGGTATAAGCAACTGAATTTGACCGATATCCCAAGATATCCTAACCCCATTTCTAATGAAATCAGAAATTTATTGATTAAGTTTTCAAGAAATAATGCGCTATCAGGTGAAGACCATCTAAGGGCTTTCTTGAACTTAATTGATGATTTTGAAATTGAGGATGAAGATGTTGTCATGAAGCTATTTATGCAATCACTGACTGAGGATGCCAGGGATTGGTATAGAGGTTTTCCTGATACGAGTATTGGGTCATGGGATGAGTTTAAAAGAATATTCAAAGAGCAATATGGAGATAAAACTAACCCTAGATTCATTATCAATGAGTTTACAAGCATTGCTAAAGGCCATAATGACTTCGTGTCTAATTTCAATACTAGGTTTGTCAAAGTAATGAACAAAATTCCACCATAAATGAGACCTAGTGAACCCATGTGAGTGGTGATTTATTGTAGTGCATATGATCTGAAGATGGGTTATAATCTGAGAAAGAGAGTAATTAATACTAACCAAGGCAAGGCACGGAGTATTTTCATCAAGGAAAGCAAAAATGAAGTAAAGGATCAACATCTCAGTAAGCCAAGGGAGGCGCTTGAAGCTAAAAATAGTGATGGAGCATGCAAAGGAAAGGGTATTGAAAAGCCTACAAATTATGTTGTTTCTCCTCTCATAAAGGAAAAATACTAGAAAATGAAGGCTGAGCAAGAAAAGAAAGATACTAGGTGTACTCAGGAAGATCAATCACATGGTAAAGAAGAAAAGATTAGTGATCAAATTACACCTGTTTGTGACATTCCAAGATATGTTGTTGACATGGCCCAAGTATTGTCACAAATTAAAGTATTTGTTCCTCTTTTGGAAATGATGAGAATAGTGGAACACAAAGAAAAGGTAGTTGCCCTTATTAGTGGAGCAGCTTCAGATTCGGATGATAAGAAAAGTATGATTACCCCACCTAAAAAGGGTAAAGAAAAATCAAAGAAGGTTGGACCTAAAGGTTACTTTAGACTTGCTTGACTCGCTAAGACTAGCGAGTTGTCCCGAAAGTCACAAGACCCCTCGGCCGAGTCTTGGGAGCGCTGTGCGACGCGCCGGTGGTCCAACTGGTTCAGCGCCGACGTAAGCGACTGGCCACAATTTTAGGGCTAGTCCCGACCTCGATCGCGTATCGATGGCACAAGCCAAAAGCCAATAAAAAAACATAAAATTAAAGTTTAAGTTTGTTTTTTTGTCTTATATTATCTCCCCAACCCTAAAAGAAACTTCATTTCATTCATTTGGGAAAATAGGAGAAGAGAGAGTTGTGAAGAAAAATAGGAGGAGAAGAAAGGGCAACTAGCAAGCTGTTGAAGACAAATCCAAGGTCATATATCATTTGGGAAGCTTCATACCAGCAAGGAGGTGCATTGAGATCTCATTACCAGCGATTGGGAGGAGTTTGCATTGCATTCCAAGCCAAATCTAAGAGGTAAGTTTGATTTTAATTGGTTTTTTTTGTGTTTTTTAACAAATAATTCATTGTAATTTGTAAAATCATTGTTTTCTTAAGTTTGCATTTTTTTTACAAACCCTACTTGCAACTTAAATAATTTTAGAAACCCTACTTTTTATTGCAACCACATTCATTTGCAAATCAAACCATATTATTATTTTCACAATGTCTCAAACCCTAGTCAGAAAAGACCCTACTTGGAAACATGCTAAAATATTTCCCAAAATGAAAAAAGGAGAAGCAAAATGTAAATACAACAAAACAATATATCATGGAGGCATAAATAGATTAAAATGCCATATTGCACGCATACCCATCCATGATGTAGTGGGCTGCACTATAGCACCTCCTGAGGTTGTTCGTGAAGTGCGGTGCAATTAGAAACTTTTTAAATGCAAAAAGAAATGAAAAAGAAACAAAGGCAAGAGTTGGCTTAATGTTGAGTTGGACAGGACTTGGTGCTATTGGAGATGCTTCTTCCATGCCTCCATACCCGCCCCAGTGCTGTTTCGCCGCACTGCCTATGCTTATGCATCTCTAGTGATGGTGGCACTACTACTAGTGGTAGTGGCAGTATTAGCATTGGTCCTAGAGTTCGTAATCTAGGGTGGACTCATATTTTGTACCACACACTACTCCTGGTTCCCAACTGTTGCTTGAGAGCATGGGTTGGAACAAGGATGCACATGATGCAGCAAAAAAGACAATTGCAGACTTTTGGTACTACTGCACCATTCCCTTCCATGTAGCCAAGTAATTCTTTTTCGTTTAATTGTTTTAAAATTTATATTTAAATTTTAGAATCTAGATGTATCTCATTATTGAATTCAAATTTAAAGTTAAAAACTTAAAACTTTTCATTTTACAATACTTATGTAACTTATTAATTTATTTATGACATGTTTTAGGTCACCTTTTTGGCAAAACATGATTGATGCCATAACCATATGTGGGGCGGGGTTCAAAGCCCCTACTGAAGATGAATTAAAGGGCCCACTTTTGACTCAAAAGGTGGCAGATGTGAAAGCACAATTAGAGGAGCAGCGCGTGCAGTGGAGGAGGATTGGTTGCACCATCATGACTGATGGTTGGACCGATTGGAGAAATAGGACACTGCTTAATTTCCTAGTTTTCTCCGAAGGTAATTGTACTTCCCTCAATGCATTGAAATTTGAATTTGATTTAGTGATTAATAATTTAATATGGCTGATTTATGTTTTTTAATTTATTGAATAATTGGTTTTGCTTATTTTTTCAGGTGACACCATCTTCATGAAGTCCATTGATGCTTCTGCCCAATTCAAAAATGCCACATACCTATGGGAGGCTATAGAGGAGGTGATAGTTGATGTGGGGAAAGAGAATGTAGAGCAAGTGGTGACAGATAATGCAACAAATTATGTTAAGGCCGGTAGATTATTGATGGAGAGGCACCCTACCATATTTGACCTATGTCACCCATTGCATTGGATTCCTCGCGGTTGGAGGATCTTGGCAAGCTCCCCATGGATCAAAAACATGTGTGACGCAAAAACGCTGGTAAATTTGTATACAATCACACATGGGTGCTTAACCTTATGAGGCAATACACGGGGTTGAGGGAGTTGTCTCATCCTGGCATCACTAGGTTTGCAACAATTTTTATCACGTTGCAATCCTTGATTCAGTCAAAGGTAGCTTTAAGGCACATGTTTACTAGTGAGGAGTGGTCTTCCTCATCCTTTTCTACAAGCACTACAGGGATTCTTGTGGCTGATTGCATTTTTGATGAGCAAGGGTTTTGGACACTAGTGGACGAGACTGTGAAGGTAAAATTTAATTTTTTATTATGTTTTAATTTTTAATCATATCTTACTTTTATTTGTTTATTTTCATTCACACTTATTTGTGAAACATGTTTGCACTTTGCAGTTTATTCAACCCTTGCTAGTTCTCCTACAAGTTGCAGATGGGGAGAAGCCCACAATGGGCTACATATATGAGGGCATGGATAGGGCCAAAGAGGCCATTAGATCAGTCTATGGTGGAGTTGAGGAGAAGTATCATCCCATATGGGATATCATTGATAGGAGATGGAAAAACCAACTTCATAGGCCCATCCATACCACATGTTTCAACCGACCTTCCAAATTCTCACTGATTTCCTCGCAAGTGCATAGAGAGTGTTCTAGTGGGCCTCTACTCGACAAGAGAGTGGATGTTGCCTCACTGCTACTACAATGTATATGCAGGAGATAGATGCCTTCACTAAGGCACAAGGAGACTTCTTTGCATGTCAAATGTGCAAAGATAGGACAACATTACTGCCAGGTAAAAATATATTTAAGGGCATAATTTTCATCTTTTTATATTATAATTTATTATTAAATGTTGAACTTGAACTTGAAACTTGAAATGAGATTGATTTTGTTTCTTTTTCTCATCTCAGATAGATGGTGGGAGATGTTTGGTTCTGATACACCGAACCTGCAATCCATTGCCATTCGTATATTGAGCCAGCCATGCAGTTCATCTGGTTGTGAGCGCAATTGGAGTATGTTTGAGCACATACACTCCAAGAAGCGCAATAGATTGACAGTGGAGAGGATGAATGACTTGGTATATGTTCATTACAACCTTCGGCTCAGATACAGGAAGCTTTTTGACCACGACAAACCCCGATCAATCTAGAGGAGGTTGATCCACAGTCTGAGTGGATCACTGAGGCTACAGATGCAGTCTTTAGTGACGAGGACCTTGATTGGGTGGACCAGGCAGAGAGAGAGGCTGAGGTTGTAGCCATGGTTGAGGAGGAGGCTAGAGCACGAGGAGACATAGTTGTTGTTGGTGAGAGTGGCATGGAGAGTCAGACACAGGCAGAGACTATGGCTGCAGCTGCAACATCATCCAGGACCCTTAGACGCCTTCGTAGGAAGGATGTTGGCTCCACTATGCCATAGAGTCATAGACTTATAGCTATTGTTTTGATATTTCATATTTGTATGGAACATTTTATGTCATGGATTTCATATTCCATGAGTTTTGTATACATTTGACTAATTTTATATATCTAAGTATGCTATTTCCTTCAGCAGTGCAACTACAATTTGTGTACTTTATACTTATGTGATCATTGTATACTTGTGCATGTGATCAAATTTGCTTTTATTTGTGTTGTATTCAATAAAGGGTGCTTCAAACAAGTTTTAAATCCTTAAAAATCTCTAAATTTCTAGGGTTTTTTCAACTTTTTTTCATTTTCCAAGTCTGAGTCCCGAAGTCAGCTAAGTCGAGTCACCCTCGAGTCCGAGTCTCGAACTATGCTTGGACCTAAAAGTGTTAATGAAATACCAGAAGTGTTTTTGGGCACAACTCTCACCACTTTCCCAAATCAAGTTGACCTGTTTTATGTAACTCTGCAAATAAATAATAAATGGGTTAAGAATAGCATGATTGACTCAGGGGCATCCACCAATGTTATGCCTCTAGCCATTATGAAAGAATTGGGACTACAAGTAAAGCATTTTCCAAATGCTTCGTAATGGATTCTAGGGAAGTTCTAGTTATTGGAATAATGAAAGATGTACATTTCAAGTTGGTTGCACTTCCTGAAAAGAACTTTGTAATGAATGTAGTTGTTGTTGAAATTCCACCCCAATATGGAATGCTTTTATCAAGAAAGTGGTCAACAACAATTGGAGGAAGCGTGCAATTGGATCTCTCTTATGCCATAATCCCTATTAACGGCAAGGATGTTAAATTGAACAAAGAAAAGAGATCCCCCAATCTTATTGAAGACTTGCAGTTACCTGAGTATGTATATTTTGCTGATATTGACATAGAGAATTTCAGAACTATAGATTCTCCATCTGAAGAAAATAAAATTGTACCAATAACTCAAGAGATTGAGGAATATGCTCAAGAAGATGAATTATGGTTGATGCATTTTGATGGAGCATATTCAAAAGAAGGATCAAGTGCTAGGGTGATCCTTATATCACCTAAAGGCAAGTCCTATAAATATTCATTTTCTCTTAAATTTGAATGTACAAATAATGTTGCACAATATGAGGCTTTATTGTTAAGACTTAATATGGCCATCAAACATAAAATTAAAAAGCTTAGGGTTATAGGGGATTCTAAGCTAGTAGTATCCCAAGTTAGGGAAAAATATGTCCAACAATAAAAGACTGAAGCAATAAAAATCTGCTGTTTGGGATACCACAAAGTTTTTTGATGCATTTTCTATAGATTGGGTGGAAAGAGCCAAAAATGCAATGGCAAACCTCCTTGCAAATATTGCCTTGAGACCAGATGATATTACTTTGCTGGAATATCTAAATTTGAGGTCCAATTGAGGCCATCCATCTGAGATAATATCCATAACTAGCAAATATTTACTAATGACCAAAGATTTATTGAAATTTTTGCATTGTATGGATGAATACTATAGCCAGGAAATTGACTTCCAGAGTTTTGTGAAGAAAATTGATGGAAAGGATACTATCTTTGGGAATGAAGTGATTCAGCTTAAAACTAATAAAATTCCCAAGGGGTTGGTAGCCTTGGAAAGAGTTTTTGACAATTCTGATAAATGTAATGTCCGACCAACTCCTACACATGAACAAGACTTGGAGGAAGTAAATTTGGGAACTGAGTGTGCACCAAAGAAGGTCTACATTGGTAAGAAACTCAACCCAAAGATTAGAACAATCCTTATTTCCCTACTCAAGAAGTATAAGCATGTCTTTGCTCGGTCATATGACGACCTCTAGGCTTACTGAGAAGATTTGTTTCAGCATGAGATAACTCTTAGGCCAGATGCTAAGCCGTTTAGGCAAAAGAAAAGACCCATAAATCCTACATTGGCACCTAAAATGCAACAAGAGTTAATGAAACTCAGAGACGAAATTATCAAGCCTATCAGACATTCCACTTCAGTTTCAAACCTAGTGCCAGTCAGAAAGAAGAATGGAAACATAAGGTTGTGTGTGGATTTTAGAAATTTGAATGTCTTCATTAAAGGATAATTATCCGTTGCAAAACATGGAGCCAATGTTGCAGAAAGTTACTAGTTGTGAGCTAATATCAATGATGGATGGATTCTCTAACTACAACCAAGTAAAAGTGAAAGAGTCTAAGCAGTACAAAATTGCTTTTACTACGCCATGGGGTACTTATGTCTATGTAAGAATGCCATTTGGTTTGACTAACATAGGAGCAACATTTCAAAGAGCTATGGATGTTGCATTTTCAGATTTTACATATTCATGGTGGTGTATCAAGATGACTTGACTGCTTATTCTAGAAAGAAGATCATTGTATGCACCTCAAGAAAATATTTGCTAGAGCTTTGGAGTTCGGTATTTCCCTCAAACCTAAGAAATGTGTTTTTGGGGTAACAGAAGGAAAGCTTCTAAGCCATATTGTTTCTAAGGAAGGCATTAGAATTGATCCAGAGCGAGTTGCAACAATAGAGAAGATCCCCCAACCCAAGGCTATAAAAGGTACTTAATCCTTTTTTGGGCAAGTAAATTTTGTGAGAAGATTTGTAACAAACTTTGCTGATGAAATAACAAGGTCTATTTCAAATATGCTAAAGGAGAATCAATATCATGGAATGAAGAACCAACTAAGGCATTTCAAAGCATAAAAGAGGCAATCCAAAGGGCTCCTATCTTGAAATCTCCAAATTTCTCAAAGCCTTTCCAACTCTTCTCTTTTGCCTCATTCCACATTATTGTTGTCGTCTTATTGCAAAAAAATGATGAAGGATTTGAGAAACCAATTTCTTTCTTCAATAAATCATTGCAAGTTGTTGAGTTAAAGTATGACATGGTAAAAAAAAAAAGCCTATGCATTGGTTAAGCAGTCAAGAACTTCAGGGCATATCTAATAGGGGCTACAATTGTTGCATATGTTCCCAAAGCTGCTGTAAAAGACATCTTCACACAACAAGAAGTTATAGATGCATCATAAGTTTGCAAAGCTGCAGGGAAACTTGTTGAGGTAGCTTATAGACATGTTTGGTGGACTCCATGTTGTGTGCATGCCATGAACAATGCACTCAAGGACATGGGGAAGATTGAGTGGATCATAGCAGTGGTCAATGATACTAGAGATGTGCATATGTTTATCTACAACCACCACACTTCACATGCACTCTTTAGGAGCTTCTCTAAGAAGGAATTCTTGAAACCTACTAAGACCAGATATGCATCATATTTCATTCTCTTGGAGAGAATGATTGAGTTGCAAGAGTCACTACAACTCATGGTTATGATAGCAGATTGGAATTGGTGGGCCCAATCCAAGGCATAGTAGGGGAGGAGGGTGAAGGATACAGTGAAGAGTGATGTGTTTTGGAGTGATGCAAAATATATAGTCTCCATCATTGCTCCAGTTTTTTAAGACATCAGATATGGGGATGCAAATGCACCTGACCTTGGAGAGGTGTATGAGTGCATTGATTCTATGCTTGACTATATGAGGGTCGTCATGTGAGAGGAGGACCCCACATTAGCATTCTACAATGAGCATATTCAGCCAATCTTCATTGGAGATGGGAAAATCTCAACACTCCCTTGCACATGGTTGCCTATGCATTGAATCATAAGTGGTACAAGACTAGGCCTAGTAGAGTTACACTGATACAGGATGCTAAGGTGAAGGCAGGGTTCTTTAGAGCTATTGAGAAGATGTATGATCCTATAGATGCCAGCATAATTCGCACTAAGTGAACCAAATTTGCCACTCTTAGGGGTTATTCTAATGCGCCAAGATGAATATGGCAACTATGGCACCAAGAGGATCCACTTTTGTGGTGGAATTGCCATGGATTAGAATCTTTGACTACCACTCTAGCCACTCGATTGTTATCTCAAGTTTCTAGTTCCTCAGCTACTGAGAGGAATTGGTCTACTTATAGCTTCATCCACTCTCTTAAAAGGAACAAACTTACCTCTAGAAGAGCAGAGAAGCTTGCGGTTGTACATGGTGTTTTGCATCTCATTGACCGCAAAACACTTGTATACAAAGAAAGTCCAGAAGCACGATGGGATGTAGAGCTAGAAGAGCCAGCACAGATTGATGGGGATGCTACAACTTCAAATGCATGGCTGGTTGGTATTAGTTTGGCGGAACTTGACCATGAGTAGTCCAGTAGTTCCAATGATGAGGAGTTTGGGGATGATTAGAGGCCTCCCTTCACTACATTTTGAGATTTTGTACTTATTTCGATATCATGCTACTCATTGTAATCATCTTTATGATATTTTGGATATAATAAAAATCTCCAATGTAATGTCCCTTTTGGGCAAGCAAAGAGAAATTAGGAAAAAAAATATATATTCTAATTATTTAGAATTTTGGTGCTCAAGGGGAGGAAATGAAATAATATTTAAATTTGATTTTTTGCGCCCAAGATATTTTTAATATTTTATTTTGGGCTTGGGCGACCCATTTTTGGGAGGTATAAGGGAAAATAATAATTAAAAATAATATTTTGAGTTGTGGGAGAAGTACGCCCAAATTGGTGGGAGTTATAAGGTAAAAATAAAAAATAAACAATACTAAAATTGAATTGGGGTTTTGTACCCAATTGAGGGAACTAAAAATAAATAAATAAAAAAATTTAAATGGTGAAGGTGGCACCCAAATTGGGTCGACTTAATTGCAGAAATAAGGAGCGATTGATATAAACAAGGTCCTTTGGAGGTTTTGATATCATGGTGAATTATTTTATTTTTTTTGATCAGTAATTTTGCAGGTATTCCAAGGACGAAAACCCTTGTGAATAATAGCGGAGTTGGACGAAAACCTAGCTCTTCAATGGAGGACTTCATGACGGAGGTTCACTTGCGCTTCAATGGAGTTTTATGTTAGATCTTCATCCTTAGATTTTCATATCAGCCAAGGTGACTTGCGGAAGGCAGTTTTGGTGTTGTTTTGACCTAGGGTGGAGCGCCCAAGTTGCAAGAGGAGCACCTTGTTTTGGAGGGGTGAAAGTGGCAAGTTTGGAGAATTTCGACAAGATAACAAAGGTTGCAAACCCTACATTCAGACAAGCAGGCTAGCGCACCCTTGTGGTTGGGTTTTGGAGACATTTTCTATCATATATTTGCATTCATCTTTGCATTTGTGTGAGCTGGAGCAATTCTCCCAGCTAGGGTTAGGATAGATCATCAATCATCTCATGATTTGGATTGTTAGTGGGGTTACTTCATATTAGCAAGTTATTGTACATTTTTGGGCATGTTTGGAGCCCATTTTTGTGATCTTGCATTCATATTCTAGGTCTGATTTGTAGCAGCAAAACTAAACATTTGTTAATCAGAATTTTGGCATGTTTGAACAGACATTTGGTGTTTAATTTTGCTGGTTACATTCATGTTTATGGTTAGATAAATCTGCTATGATATTTGATGCAATTGGCAAGAATATATGTTGTTGTTAATGCATGTTTGAAATCAGAAAAATACATAAGCATGTCAGGGCTTTGAGCAGAAATTTGAAATCAAAAATTGAGGCATAAATTTGTGTTTAAAAAAAATCAGAAAAATGGCATATTTCCTAGTTAGGATATTTCGGTGGTATCAAAGCTTGGATCCTACCAGCCTAGAGGGTTAGATTGTATGCAGTCATTTGATCCTGACAGGTATTACTTCCAAAGAAGACCAGGACAACAAGATTATCAAGAAGGAGGAGCTCCAATTGTTGACACAAATCAGCTTGCTATGAATAGGGATAGGAGAGATGGAAGTCCAACAAGAGATGATAGGAATGTTGGTGATCTTTTGAGGGATATAGCAGCAGGTCAAAAGGAAATGTCAGCAGGAGAGCAACAAGCTAAAAATGCTTTAGCTCAAATGATGGCTTCCCATCTGTATATGATGCAGCTCATGACACAAGCTATGGGTAATATGAGATTTAATGCAGCCCCTACAAGTGAAGTAAGTATAGCAGGTACAGCTTGTGCTAGGAGAACACGCACTACTACCACGAATCGACCATTACAGCCCACATTCCTTCCAAGAGAGGAAGGGGAGGAAGAAGGTGTTGAAGATGTGAAAGAACAACCAATTGTGGATGAGTTGGTTATCTTACATGAGGAGTATAGAGCACTTCCCAATGATGTTAAGGAGGATCTAAACTTCAATCAATTCATGAACCAGAAGAGGGATAGAAGAAGAGCAAGGATGGGACAAAGACCTAGAGGACAAGCAAGGCCACCTAAAGAGTACAAGGATGCATTAAACAAAATTCCTCTCCCTAATTTTGATGGCAGCGGTAAAACAAGTGCTAGAGCATGGGTACATAAGCTTGATACTTTGCTCATACTCCAACCAATGAGTGAGGTTAAGGCCATACAATTCGCTACTATGCATCTTGAGGGATTGGCATATGATTGGTGGCATCATGGGCTTGTTTCGCAAAATCATGGGTTGATCACTTCTTATGATGAGTTCACACGAAAAATCATTACCAAATTTGATAGGAAAGATGTAGAAGTCTTCTAAAGAGATTTGGCACAATTGAAATAGGTTGGTAGGGTGAACTCCTATGTCAATGAGTTCCCAAAGATTGCAGTCATATCAGTTGGAGAGGAGAGTGACTATGCTCTTTGTTGAGGGATTGAATGATAGATTAAGAGGGTTGGTGAAGGCTCATAAGCCTAGTACACTTCATGATGCTATTGAGCTTGCACTTGATCTTGATACTACTCCACCATTTTAACCAACAAAGAAAGGGTTTAGAAAAGATAAACCATTTCAAAGAAGTGATAATCAGCCTAAGTCCACACCTCCTAAGCTGGAATTCGATACAAGGAATGAGTTGAGGAAGAAACTTTGCTTCACTTGCAAAGAACCATGGGAACCATGACATAGATGCCTTGGGAAAGGCAAAGTACACTACATTGAGGTCAGTTCTGACCTTGAGGATGATGAAGTCCAAGACACCACTTCGGAAAGTGGTCATGAGGAGCCATGGTTGGAGCTAGATACTAAGGCACAAGGTATTATTGCTTTTCTTTCAACCATCCCTAAGTATCATCCCTTTTACTTGAGGGTATTTTTGAGGAGGCAATGGGTCTCATGTTTAGTAGATAGTGGTGCAACCCATAATTTCATTGATGAAGATCTTGTGGCTAAGAGACGATTGCAAATAGAGGAGTTTTTTGGATTCAATATCATGTTGGCAGATGGATTCAAGATGAGTTGCACTAGGAAGATACCCCAATTGGGTATTCAATTGGATGACTATTTATTGGTTGATGAATTCTATGTAGTTGGCATTGGTGGAACCAAGATTGTGTTGGGAATCCAATGGTTACAATCACTTGGCCGATATGTTCAAGATTTCCAAAAGATGGAGTTAGAGTTCACATCAAAAGGAAAACAAATAGTGTTGAAAGCTATCAATAAGGATCTGCCAAAGGACATGACAGCCGAGAGGATGGAGGTTCGGGACAGCCTTATCATAACTAGAGAGGCATGCAACTTTCAGCTAGATACACCTCTTGGATCATCACTTGGCGATGGACAACTAACAAAGGATGACGACTTGTTTGAGCCCCTTGAAGGCACTACAAAGAGGTATGATGTCAGTTCTGATTTTCTGTTTTATGACAGCAGTCGTATTTTTGAGCATAACCATGAGATAACAGCTATGTCACATGAGAAGAATGGTGTTAAGGGATCTCCCAATGTTGGCACTCAAGATGTGAGTGTCAAAAATGAGGAAAGCATGGTGGATTCCAGCCACGAAGGTTCTGATTTTGCATACCATACTATGGAAGATGTGAAGAAGACACAAATATGTGTGAAGGGTGGTTGCAAAGAGCTAGGAGAGCAAAGATGTTGGTTTCCCAAGGAAAACAAAACTTGCAAGAGATTGAGGAACGTTGTAACCAGCTAGATCAGGCAAAGAGGCAAACTGAGTCACACCTTAGATCTGTTTCTTCTAAAAGAGGAATGCATAACGGTGGAGCAAGCAAAGGAAAGGTCTCTTGAATAAAGCAAGCATGAAGAGTATGTAGATTTGGGTGGACGAGTGGAAAGGTATGATTCAAAAAAATTTGTTCATGTGCCTGATTTGCATCATGAGTTACCTTTGTTTGAGGGCCGCTTGAAGACCCAAACCCTAGAGGAGGTTAGAGTAGTTGAGCATACACTTAGTGGATCAGCCACTAGTGTCAAATGTTCACATGAAGAGGGAGTCATAAGTGATTCAGTTTGTGGTGATTCATTAGTTTTTCTTGAAGACGAAGAGTTTGTTAATGACAAAGTACAATCTTATCATCACATTGATTCCTTGGTAGCGCTGGAGGCTGACCTATTCCAAAAATTTGTGATGCATGCCATGGAGACTCTTGACTTATTTGGGCATATTTGGGAGGTGAAGCTGCACTTTGACACAAGGTATGGGGGTATTGCTATAATGTTTGGTTTTGAGTTACTAATTCTTGTGTTCTAGCTGGATTATGTCATAGGGATTGGAAGAAAGAATGAAGATCTTGGCCTTCTTGCCCTAGTTCATGAGCATCCACTCCATACTTTGTTGGGAGATGGTTGTTCTACCTTATTGCACACGTATATCCTACAGTGCACTTGGAGGACAACAATTGTTTTGGATTTTTGGAGAGGTTTGGATCATCACTTCATCATTGTGGGATGGCGTATGGATGATACTCTATCATCATATGACATTGGCGATGATATTTGCACTCAACTGGGTATGATTTTCAGTTGGGATGTTGTTGTTCTGATTTATATTAGTAACACAGCAAAAGATATGTTCTTCTATGCACCTACAAAGGGAGTCTTGCACGGTCAAGGAATCCTTCGAAGTTGGAGAGTTGGTTGATGTTGATAGTTCCTTAAGGTACATCTATCTTCACAATTTTGATAAATGTGGTAGTACGATGATATAGGATCTAGGTGGTGGTATGCTTGTCATTGCTTGAGGACAAGCAATTTCAAGAAGGGAGGATTATAATATCCCTTTTGGGCGAGCAAGGAGGAATAAATGAATAATAATATTATTCTGATTATTTGGAATTTTGGTGCTCAAGGGGAGGGAATGAGAAATAATATTTAAATTTGATTTTTGGCGCCCAAGATATTTTTAATATTTTATTTGGGCTTGGGCGGCCCCTTTTTGGGAGGTATAAGGGAAAATAATTAAAAATAATATTTTGAGTTGTGGGAGAAGTTGGTGGTAGTTATAAGGTGAAAATAATAATTAAAAGATAATAAAATTGAATTGGGGTTTGGCATCCAATTGAGGGAAATAAAAATAAATAAAAAGAAATTTTTTAAAGGTGAAGGTGGTGCCCAAATTGGGCTGACCTAATTGGAGAAATAAGGAATGATTGATATATAAACAAGGTCCTTTGGAGGTTTTGTTATCATGGTGAACTATTTTTGCTTTTTTGATCAATAATTTTGCAACCCTTGTGAATAATAGAGGAGTTGGACGAAAACCTAGCTCTTCAATAGAGGACTTCATGATGGAGGTTCACTTGCATTTCAATGGAGTTTTATGTTAGATCTTCATGCTCAAATTTTCATATCAGCCTAGGCGACTTGAGGAAGGCAGTTTTGGTGTTGTTTTGACCTAGGATTTCATCCTAAGGTGGAGCGCCCAAGTTGCAAGAGAACCACCTTGTTTTGGAGGGGAAAAATTGGAAAGTTCGGAGGATTTTGACAAGATTTCAAGGGTTGCAAACCCTACATTCAGACCAACAGGCCAGCGCACCCTTGTGGTAGGACTTTGGAGACATTTTCTATCATATATTTGCATTCATCTTTGCATTTGTGTGAGCTGGAGCAATTCACCCAGCTAGGGTTAGGATAGATCATCATTTCATCTCATGTTTTGGATTGTTAGTGGGATTACTTCATATCAGCAAGTTATTGTACATTGTTGAGCATGTTTGGAGCCCATTTTTGTGGAGAACTTGCATTCATATTAGGTCTGATTTGTCGCAGCAGAACTGAACATTTGTTAATAAGAATTTTGGCATGTTTGGATGGACATTTGGTGTTTAATTTCGCTGGTTACATTCATGTTTATGGTTAGATAAATCTGCTATGATATTTGATGCAATTGGGAATAATATATGTTGCTGTTAATGCATGTTTGAAATCAGAAAATTAGATCAGCATGTTAGGGTTTTGAGCAGAAATTTGAAATCAGAAATTAGGGCATAAATTTGTGTTTAAAAAAAAATCAGAAAAATTGCACATTTCCTAGTTGGGTTATTTCATCCAATTTGACATTTTCATTTGTCAAATTTTATTTAGTATTCAAGTATTTAAAATTTTAGTATTTAGCATTTGTAATTTTGCTATTTTACTAATTTGCCAAAGTTTCATTTGAAATCTAATTCTTATACATCTTTTTATAACTAGTTTTTCAAGTACTATATGTATATCAACACTGCCCCCCTATTGCCCCCCCGTCGCCATCCCCAAACTTAGGCCCTTGGTCCTCACGTCCCCCCATCAAGAAACTCCGTGGAACATTGTTTTTAGTATTGTTCTTTATAGTTTTTTCTTCTAGCCTATGTTTGGAGCTTCTTTTCAATCCTCTTTCTATTTCTAATTCTACTCGATGTAATTTCAAGTCACACCGACCTATTTTGATCATTAATGGCTTTAATAGTATAATTTCTTCAATTTTTTCTTTCTTTTTTAATATTTAAAGACATGACCACATCAGTCACTTGAATTATCAAAGTCTTCCAAAGACAGCAAGTAGAGTAGAGAAGAAAATATCTCTAGAAAAAGCATGCAAATTTGCAATACATGTATGTTTGTAAATCATAACATGCAGAAAATTGTTAGAGCTAAATGGAGAGATATAGACAAACTGGAAAGTTCACCCATTGTCCAATCCTAGCTAATACACTTGGAGGAGCTAAAGAGTTCATGAAATTCATTAATGACTCCAGAAGGAAGTCTTGGATCAACTCTTTGCAATCCTCTTGAAACATCATCTTAGAGTATTTGTCATCATGTTCTTACTAAAAACTGTGATATTTCTGCTGCTACCATTGCTCAAAACAGAATGATAATCAGATTTCTAGCTTAGACAAAAATCTAAATGAGTTGGAAAAGTGAAAATCAAGCTTATTTCAGATATGATGATTTGAGAAGTATTAACATACATCTCAAACTTTGACCTTACACTTAAAAATATTGTACTACAGACAACTATGTGCATTGGCCTCTAGAAGAATGCCTGAAATACTTTTTGGTTAATACCCTTCTCTGATCCTGACAAATGCTCTATCCTTTTGGTGTTGGATTTCATCTTGGACATCCTATAAAGATTTCTTTTTCCTATGGATTTAAGTTCATCTTGGACACTCTACAATAATTTATATTAACCCACGACTAGAATTCATCTAGGACACCCTGCAAAGAAGAACTATTGCAATCTGTGTTTGAAACCCTGCAGTTACTAGTTTTAAGATATGCATCTAGTTGTGCAATATAGGTAAGGTTCAATGAAGAACGACCTAAGCTAGCAGCCCAACACCCAAAACAACACATGCATATGCACAGCAAAAGCAAAACAATAACACATGTGCATTAATTTATGAAATATGCTTGTTAAACGACTTACAGCATGCTGACATTACACAGTTCCACAATGAACTACAAAATTGTTTTTGTGCTCTACCAATTCACTCATTTTGCTATGCCCTCAGCTCGATTTCCCTCTCATTTTCCTCTCTATCACCTCTTCTTTGTCTAGAGGACCTGCCTCTATTCCTCTGTTCACTCTCAACCTCAAGAAATTCCTGTAACTATACTTCACTGACCTCGATGACCAAACTCTAGCAGACCCAACCTATGACCATACTCTCCTCAGCAACCATTGTATCTTTACTCCTGCCAACAAACCTCCAGTACAAGCATGATTCAACAAGATATAGGAATACAACAAGAACTAATACAAGACAATGAATGTTCACCTTCCAGACATCAAGTAACTACCAAGATTCAATTGCCAACTGTTTTGAGATAACTGTCATGGGACGAAGATGTTCACTGTAAACCTCAAGAAATTCCTGTAACTATACTCTAGTTCACTGACCTCAATGACCAAACTCCAGCAGACCCAACCTATGACCATACTTTCCTTAGCAACCTTTGTATCTTTACTCCTGCCAACGAACCTTCAATACAAGCATGATTCAACAAGATATAGGAATACAACAAGAACTAATACAAGACAACGAATGTTCACCTTCCAGTCATCAAGTAACTACAAGGATTCAATTGCCAACTGTTTTTAGATAAATCTCATGAGACCAAGAACAAAAACCACCTACTCCATATTGGAATGAGATGAATGCACAACCAAGGAAAGCAGATGATTTCCAGCAAGTTAGAAAGATTATCCACACCATCAAAGAAATGCCAAATAGCCTACACAGCAATAAATAAGTCCCAACAACTAAATATAATAGCCTACCACATGGAGAAAATAAGAATAGATGCCAAGAAGAGAAAATGAAACTCATAGCCTAACAAATTGTCCACTAGCAAAGAAGACAATCCACCCAAAGAAACAACTGATGCCAACCTAGGAAATGAACAATCATGACAAGAAATAAGTGAGCAATCACCAAAATACGATGAATAAATGCCCTAACACCGCCATGGACAGAAAAGACAACAGTACAACCCCTTTTGGAAGTCAACCAATCACTAGATAGAATGATAATTGCAAGCATACCAATTAATCCAGCTATGACTTGTCCCCAAAGACCTGTAGCATGCTATCAAGTTGTCTCTGGCAGGCTAAATAACATTTGTAACAGTTCCCAACATACATATAGCAGGTTCTAAGCACCAAAAACACTGACCAAGAAACTGGCAGCACACTATAGAACACCTGTTGTTATCCTGTAGCACACTATAGAATACCTGTAGCAACCCATTTCACGCCTGCAGCAACCTACTACATGTCTGTAGCAACCTATAGATGACCTGTACCACAAATACGCATAGGTTTGTGGCCTATGGGATACACATAGCAGACTTCAAGAAAGCATGTTTGGAAAAACCTTTCAAGCAACAAGCTAATACTTAAGAAAGTTGAAAACATAACCAACTATTGTTTTGGGGGACAAAGCTTTGCTCATGAACATGGATGCTCTTGCATCATACATGTCAAGTAAGAAATTTTGTGAGCGTGGTGCTCACAAAGAAGAATTGAGTGCTAGAACCAACCTTCTAGAATGTGCACACTCCTCACTCCTCAACATACTCCATTACTGTAACAAGTTCATCAGAACACTTTTTTCTTTGCCTCTTCCAACATTTGGTTGGGACAAATCTCGTTCTCCTCTACCAAACTTGACCATTTATTTCCTTCCCTATTGTGGATCTCTATCCACCATAGCCCAACCTTGTCCTCCAATTATTTCTCCTCTCTCCTTCTCCACTTGTGGTTTTGGACCTGCCACTACCCATCCACACCCACCAAATGTTTCTTCTCTTCTTTTGTGGGATTTGACCCACCATTGTCCATCCTCCTCCACCCAAACTCTCTTCTTTCTCCACCCACCATTTCTTCTTCCACACACTCCTATTTTGCATCTTAATTAAATTTTTTGCATAACAACTCCTCAAGTGCAAAATCTTCCTTAGGGCCCAACTCAATTACCATGATGGAATCAAATTATTCATCAATCAATTCTTCTTCACTCCTTGTTTCATGTCCCTCTATTATTACTGCTGCTGAATCTACACAAGGAATCAATTTTTTCATTAAACAACTCTTGCTCATGTTTTGCCTTGGCCTCTTATATTATCAAGATACCAATTTTGAATGAAAACAAGAATGTAGAGGGAAATGTCATAGTTCAACTTCTCCTTTACAAAAAAAAATACACAATTGCATTTCCTAGACTATAATTGAAATAAAGGTTGAGTTATATCCCAGCCATGACTAAGATGACTAGAATTTTAATCTATGTGAAGTCAATAAAAATGATTTTTAAGTAGCACTACACTGGAAAGGAGTAGCAAAATAATGGCAAAATGGTATATAAATTGTTCTTGAGCACACAAATGAACTTGGGAGGACCTTGACAAAGCCATCACCATTGGATTTGCACCCCAAAACAATAGTGAAGAAGCATTCCGAATCTAAAAACAAATACCAAAATAGGAAATGAAAACAAATATAGATTCAAAAAAGACAAAGCATAATATTGAATATTCTCATTTAGACAAGATAATCAAATCAGGGCACCTAGGTTCCCAATGTTAAGATTCAAATATAAAATCATAAAATCTCTAATAATTTGATACAATGAAACCCAGAAGATGCAATGCAATATTGGAACACAAGCAGATGTACAAAGTATAGCAGTTGACCCACCTAAGAGAGCATTTTAAAGGTCAAAATGAAAAGCTGGTGGAGAAAAGGTTGACATAAACATACTACTAATTCTTGAAAATTCAACTTAAAAACGTGGCTAAAAAGAATAAATTATTGTTGTATACCCCTCATCAATCAAAATCGTGAAAAGATAAAAGTACCTAGGATACACATCAAGTTCAAACCACTCAATCATGAACAGTTTGATACAATTAGACATAGAAGACACAATTTAATATTAGGTTACACACAAATATAATTGTACAATAGTTAGTCCATCTAAGAGATCATATCGTACAATTATGAAGGGGCAGAAAGAAGTAATTAAATATAAAAGAAATCAAGTTGAGAAGAATAATCTAAAAGTACAATGATATCTTTTTGAATGACCTACATATATAGTAAAAGAGTGTAGTCAGCCGAAAGCATAATTAGTCAGCCAGATTTTGTTAGTAAATAAGACTATAGTTAGTTCATAAATATTTCGTATAATTTTGTACATGTTGTTTCGGGAAGATTAATTCCCCGACCGTGATTAGTTGCAATGAAGCGTCACGACGGTTGGTTTCTCAACCACCGCCAACGGCTATATGTACTTGAGTCAGTATAGTCGAGAGACATTATGTTAGTAACTATGACATTGTGCTACATGCTATTACATTTTGATGTTATATTCTAGTGCGGGTAATTGTACTTGGTTACAATGAAGCACCATTATTTTGTGCGACATGCGTCCATGAATGGATCTCTTCACTTGCATGTGGGCGGATTTTCCCATTGTGAGGCTATTTCCTATTGGGGGTTGGCGGGGGGTGGGGGAGGTTGTTATTGCTTTCAGGGGGTTCTTCTTCTTTTTTTTTATCTGTCTGCTGCCTTTCTTTGTTGTTGTGCGGGTGATTAGTTTTTGGTTGCCTCTAGTGGTTGTTTCTTTAGACGGAGGTCTGGTTGTCCTCATGAAGGTGCATGCATCGATTGCTAAGGCCAATCTTGGTTCTTCCCTTCCTGGAGGGAGACAAAGTTTCTCGAATATGGGTAACTTGGGTGAGGGCTTCACGAGGAACAGTGGTTTCCGTTTACAAAAAACAAATGGGTGTTTGAAGAGATCGAAGGAAAGGTCGGTGCTTGTGATACAACCTGCCTTTGTGGCAGAGGATGTCGAGTACTACATCAATCATGTTTTGATTTGCAAGTTAATAGGGATGCGGGCATCGCTTCTCTTTCTTGATTCTTGGATTCACAAAACTTGGAACCCTAAAGGTGATTTCAATATTCTGTTGGCTGCCAACAATTTCTTCATGGTGGATTTTTCGTGTATTGCTGATAGAAATTGGGCTTTTGAGGGTGGACCAAATTTTTATAATCAAGTGGGTTTATTCATTAAACCATGGCACATGGGATTCAACTCTGCTAAGGAGCTCCCTTCCCGCATTCTACTTTGGGTACATCTCCCTCGTTTGCCTTTGGAGTGCTAGTGAAGCGATATTTTGCAGATGATTGCTCTCTTACTCAGTAAGCCTATTGGGCCCTCTCAACAAACTTTGAATAAAAGAGTTATTTCTTGTGCATGTATTTGCATTGAAATTGACTTGAACAACCCATTGTCGGATTCGATGGCAATGAGCATTGGGGAAACTTCTTGGATCCAACAATTGGATTATGAGGTATTACCTTTTCGATGCCAATTATGCCATGAGTATGGCCACCTGTAACGAATGTGTCCCAAAGCTTCTAATGTTGTTGGCTCAGCTAATGCTCCTCATCAGTTTGACTCAAAGATGGATAAAGGTAAGTCCCCTATGTAGGGGGGGAGGCAAGTAAGGATGGTTTTGTGCTTGTTAAACCTTGCAATAGGAATAGAGGCCAGAAGAGGACCATCAAGGATAGGCAGGAAGATGAATCTCTCAACAAGTTTGAAGCATTAGAGGGTTTGGTTCAAGAAGAAGGGCCCCCCTTTGACATGCAAATTGCAGATAGTTCTATTGCTAAGAAGTGCTTGGTGGATTAGCCAAACATTATTGCCAGTGTGACCCCAACAAGGGGTCAAATGACCAAATGGATGTTGAACTCCCCACCTCAGTTTCTGGGTGTGGGGGAATTGGTATATCGTCAAACACAAAATATGCTTTCTTTTCCTCCTAGTTTTGGGATCATCAATGGCAAGGTTGTTGAGGAGTTTGGTAAAGGCAAGACCTTTTCTCCTACTTTGGGTCTTCAGCAAAAACCTCTCAAAAAGGGGGCTTTGGAGAAGCCTTTCAAAGTAGGAAGGAAGAAGGATCATGAAAAGGTCAAATTGATTGGGGAGACATTGGTTGAGTCTGGCATGGTGAGGACTATTGATTCTCACTTCTCCCAACCCCAAAGATGATTATGCTATCTTGGAATGTAAGGGGTATGAATAGCATCCCTCAACAAAAGGCTATTTGTGAGTTGATTTGTGTTCACTCTCCTAATTTGGTTTTCCTCTAGGAGACTAAATTGTCTATTGATAGTATGTTGAATTTGGTTCCTAAGATCTGGGGTAGAGGTCTTTGTCAATGTGTTGGGGTGTTGGGCAGCTCAAGAGGTCTTGCTTGCTTATGGGACCTGTGCAGAGTTATTCCCCTATGGTGGCTCTCTGACAAATGCTCTATTTCCCTTGTTGCTTCCAATTTGGAGTCAGGTGAGAGAATTCTTCTTTCTAATGTTTATGCTCCTACAGATCTTCCTAGCAAGATTCACTTGTGGTCTCAAATAGATTCTTGTGTTCCTTGGAGCCCTTTCTCCCTTGGATTATTGCAAGTGATTTTAATGCAATCTTGTCTCTGGATGAGAAAAGGGGTGGGTCTTTTCATTTGGATCCCTCCTCAGACCTCATGAAGGACAATGTGGCCTCTATGAATCTGGTGGATATCAAACCTTTGAATGGGGTGTTTACTTGGAATAATAGGAGGATTGGGGATGTTTCCATTTCTGAAAGGTTAGAAAGGTTCCTGGTGTCCAATTTTTGCATTGGCAATAGATGGATGACTAGTTTTGCGATTTTGGACTAGCAGTGCTTAGATCATTGGCCAATCAAACTCTCTACTTGTTTGGCTAGGTCTTCTTGAAAGAAAATATTTTAGGTTCCAACTTATGTGGCTTCGGGATGTGTCTCTCCATGACCTAATCCCTGGGTGGTGGAGGGATGGTAAGCCAACTTTTGGTACTGCTATGTACTCCTTTCTTAAGAGGCTTCAATATGTTAAATATATGCTGAAACGTTGGAACAAACACCATTTTAGAAATGTTTTCCAGGCTAAAACGGCTGCCCAAGAGCACTTGGACTCCATCACTCAGCAGATCCGGGACTAGGGGATTATTGAGGAGCTGAAATGGTTAGAGGCTACAACTGTAAAGGATGTGGAGGAATGGGAGTTGCATGAGGAAATTTTTTGGAAGCAAAAGTCCTGAATTGATTGGCTGCAGGAGGGGGATAGGAATACTTCATTTTTTTTAGTTAAAGATAGAAGGCAGGGGAACATTATAACTTCTCTTAAATACCCAAATGGGGACCCTCTTCTTTCCTCTACTAAAATTTCTAAAGAGTCTGTTTGGTTCTTCTTAGCTCTTTTCCGTGATGATTCTACTCCTACCAGTGAGGATGAAGATGCAATCCTGGCTTGCATTCCTCCATGGGGGACTGAGGAAATAAATGGGTCTCTTCTCAAGCCGATTTCTTTGCTAGAACTAGAAAATATTGTGTTTCAGATGAGGAAAGGTAAATCTCCTAGTCCTAATGGGTTCTTGGTTGAGTTCTTTCAAGAGTTTTGGGAGGTTATGAAGCTTGACCTTCTTGAAGTTGTCCAAGAATCTCAAAAGAATAAGTAAATGCTAAGAGCTTTTAATGCAAGCTTCTTGGCTCTCATCCCTAAGCGTGAGGGAGTCGATTCTTTCAATCTCTTTAGGCCTATTTCCCTTTGTAATGTGGTATACAAAATCATCACCAAGTTGATTGTTGAGCACTTGAAGCCATGGTTAGACAAGTTGATCTCTGAGGAACAGGGTGGTTTGTGGCTAGTAGGCAGATTCTAGATGGTGTGGTTATTGTTGCAGAGATAGTGCACTCTATGGAATCCTCCAAGGAGAAGGCTATGTTCATTAAGCTTGATATGGCCAAGGCTTATGATCATGTCAAATGGGATTTTCTAACCAAGATCTTGAGAGATTTTTGATTTGGAAACACTTGGATTGATTGGGTATTGAGTTGTGTTACGACTACTTCCTTCTCTATGCTTGTCAATGGTGAGTTCTCTGAGCTTTTCAGGGCTTCCAAGGGCCTTCAAAAAGGAGATCCTCTATCTCCATACTTATTCATTTTGATGGTGAAAAGGCTTGGGAGATTCTTGAAATCTCGGGTGGAGCTTGGCTTCATTCAAGGCTGGAAGTGAGACAATAATCTTCCTCCCCAATCCCATCTCCAGTTTGTGGATGACACAGTGCTTATGGGCATTGCCAAAGTGGTTGAAGCGGTCAATATAAGGAGGGCCCTGGATTGTTATTTGGCTGCTTCAAGTCAAAGCATTAATGAAGGCAAGTCTTTTACCTATTTCTTTAGAACTACTAGTCTTATTAAGTAGAGGATTGCCAATATTCTCAGGTTCCAAGTTGGCTCGCTCCCGTTTGTGTATCTTGGCATTCCTTTGGTT
>VDFB02020071.1:0-13428 GCA_007258455.2 Sequoia sempervirens
TTGGAGGAATTCCTACTACCTGATGAAGTATCTAACTTTGGATTTTTTTTCTTCTTTTCTTTCCCTTTGGATGTATGTGGTACCAACACTTGATTTTTGGAACTAGAAAGAGAGTCAACCAAAATCAACTTTTCTTATTCATGAGTCAAATGCTCACCAAAAACCTTGAAATATGGCATGGTACATTTATTTCCCAACGCATCCATAGTAGAGTAGAAGGTAGAAAAGCAGATTTGAAATGGCCCTCTAAGCTTATAGATAGAATCAAGAAAAGACATTATTTGACAATTTTATTCTTCCCACCCTACAAGAGTGATCTGAGAGACTTAAACTTCATCAAAAAGTCCTCAATGAAAGGTAAAGAGTCAAGTACAAGTGAAGTAAATATTGCCTCATTCTAAAGTGCTTGCAACTCATTGATGGTGTTGAAAAGGTCTTTGAACTTCTCTCACATATCCCTAGGAGAGATGCAAGATTCAATATGAAACATGAGATTGTTTGAAACTTGTAGTGAAATTAGTCCCATGGCCTCATCCATCTTGTTCCTATGTTGGAGCATCTCAAATTGACAAATCAATGTGGGTTGTACTTCATCCAATGTGGACAATAAACCCCTAAACATGAGCAATTTGGTCATATGAGCTTTCTAGATATGATAGTTATATGGCGTAAGACATTCAACTAAAGAGGTATCTACTATGGTGTTTGTGGTTTCCAAAAAAGTGTATGGGAAAAAGCTATTTTTCTTTGATGTATGTGGATATTGAAAGAGAAATTTTTACCTCCTTACAACAAGAAAAATCAAACCCTAATACAACTTTGAGAGAAAAAATCTTGAAAAAAGGAAAATCACATCATATTAATCTTTGTGTACTTGGTGAATTTTCTATAAAAGTAGACTATAGATCTATATAGAGAATGAAAAACACCTTTTGAATGCCTATTCATTTAATAAAAAAGAATTTGTATGTCCAAGTTGTGACCCCAAAAGTGCAAACAAGATGATCTAACTTCAATAGATCAAGTAGAAAATTCCTAGAGCAAAATATGAAAAAAAACTGCATCCCTAGAACAAGCTTAGAACCAACTTTCTAATATCATTTTGTTTGAAAAAAATGAACAATGAAAGAAAAAGTTATAAAATTTTTCCCAACTTGGCTTTCAAAGCAAGTTGGGGGATAAAATTTTTGGCCCTTGGTCACTTGGGTAACTGCAACCAAGCACAAGGGTCTGAAGTGTAGGCCCTAATAACCAATAGTATTAGGTGCTTGGCTGAAAGAGTTCATAGGGGATTGAGTTGACATCAATGGCATTGATGTGACTAGGTGCTTAGTAGAAAGGGGCTCACAAGGCTTGTGGAAAATCCTAGGGTCACTAATGTGACCTATTGCGAGTTGTTGGAGGAAGTGGAGGCTATTTGGTACCATTGATTGGGCACCTCAGTGGTGGGAGCACTGATGGTGAGCCACTATCAGTGGCATGTGCTAGTAGTGTGCCCTAAATATTTTATATTTATTTTTTTGAATTTCACCATATGTGTGGCTTGTATAGGGATCATAGGCCTTTGTACTTAAAAGAAAATTATCTCAAAAGCTCTCGTCAGTGAATATAGGAAAATTTATAGTCAAAACTCATTTTGGCCTCTCAACACAATGGTGAGGTCCATTTTTCTCTAGCATACACCAAAAAATGTCCAAGTCCAAACCTACAAAAAAATAAAGATTCTAGATTTGATGCTCATATAACCCTAGTTGAAGAAAACCCTCAAAATTTGGGAAGGGGTTTGTTGAATCCATGCTCTAATACCTTGTTGAATTTATGAAACACACATAAAGAAAGATCAAACAACAAACAAGAACACCTTCCATGTATAAGAGTTGCAAACAATGATTTGTTATTTCCTCTAAAAGAAAGCTTATAGAATAGAATAATACAAAGAAGGAGAATGCTTATAAGAGAAAACCTAAATGAGAAAGGGATTAGATCATGAAATGCGTCATCATCCTATGTGATGAGACATAATGATCTAATAATAGTTCAATCTAATAAAATAAAAAAGGCACTCCTAAGATTAGCTTAAGTGCATAAAGTGAAATTATCCTAATATTAATTAAACATTAAATAATTATTAGTTAATTAATGATTAATCTAAGATTTGAACCTACTTTATGGATTTAGAATCTTAGTATCATCATGTGTGGTTCCAAAATATACTTAAATGACCCACAATTTTCTTTATTTCAAGAGAAAAGAGCATATTTAATGGAAATCTGGTGAGTCCCTCTAGTGTCTAGTTAATGATTTTTACGTATGCTTCATCCTCCCTTAATAGTTTAGGTTATATTTTCTTGTGAGAAAAATTACCAATATATTAGCAATGGGTGGGAATGAGTAAGGTCTAGCCTTTGCCCAAAGACTTGGATAAATTGGTGATAATTGATTTCTTGTAGTGGTGATCATGGTAAGGTCAAATTTGAGGTTACCAATATTGTTGAGGGACATGTAAAATTCTTGAGCTTTATAGAAAGAAAAGGTGATATGAGTGTGTGATGAAGGATCCAAATAACTATCTACAATTAAAAAAAATTATAGATAATTATTTGAGGTATATTCCACTCACATGTACAACTCTCTTTGTTAACACTATTGTAATATATGTACTTTATTTGAGACAATTTTTTTGGAAAATTTTACTATTTAGTACTTAGCCATTTTTAGGAAGATCATTGAAGAATTTATCAATTACCTGTAGGGATATATGATAGGTATAAGGATTCCAAAGACATGCCTCTTTTATAAATCCTAGTCTACTATATAATATTTATATTAGTTGGGTGACACATATTCTTTGTAAGTTATTCATAGGTAATATTAAATAAAGGTGTGGATGCATATGCTACATGTAAGTTATCTCACTAGTTAAGTAGAATAAAGTATGCACCCCATATGTATGGGATAATATTGTGTCTTTAGGAAGATTCTATATATTTTATTGACTTCCGAAGTAGAATGTATCATGAATATTTTTGATTGGAGTGGATGCTCTATTTATAGGTTGTCCCCTTGAAGTGGCACTATGAAGATAATAAAAAAATTCTTTTTTTCTCATTTGTACATATCTCTTTGTGTACTATTTTAATTCAGATTGCAAGTTCATTAAAAGTGGTATCAAATCTACTTATAATTTTTTTATTCAAGTAGCATTATCTATTTTAGGTTTTATGCAACTATCCACTTTGTGCTCTCACCTTTCCCTAAGGGGATCTTGGTGACAAAAAAGTTTCACAATTATAGTTGCACCAATTATCATATATATATTTTTCCCATTTCTTCTCTGTGTAAGTATTTTTTTCATTTTTATGTTATTTTTCAAATATCCTTAGAAGAGTTATTATTCTTGGCTAAGATATATTTCCCATATATTGTATAGTGAAGTGAGGAGCATTGTGGCTCCAATACATAGACCTTGACAACCTATATATGGTCATAAGAACTCTAGCAACACCTATGTACCTATAAAATAAACTCATGAAACTATTATCTCATTTATACAATTTATAAAGAAATTAGAGAGGAATAAAATATATGGTTTCTCAAAAAGATGTACCATCAAACCATTGTAAAATGAAAAATATCCACATTTTAAATGAATAGGTTTTTTTTAGAATAGTAAATGCAACTCCAAATAAGAAATAGATAGAAAAAATAACCTCTAGACTAATAATAGACAACATATTTTATGTGTAACTCATCCATAATGGCCCATATCCCAAGATAGGCAACCAATATCATTACCCAACTCATATAAACCCCACCAACAATATCCAAGATTCTCCATTACTCAATTATTATGCCCAAAGTGACAAATTTTCAAAAAATAGATTTGTACTTTCCATTACAAACTCCACCTCCTTCATGAATGCATATAATTAATTCCAATATTTCTATGAAATCTTAATTATAAATTATTCTCGAATTACACCCTAGGCATCCAAGGACACTTTCCAAGAGTGTTGGAGATACATAAAATATGTGTAGGATTGCAAGGTAAGTGACACCTTAATCCTAACATTCTTCTACTTGACATTATGTATTGCTAATACATCCATAGGAAATAAAAATACAATTAAGTACAAGAATCAAAGCTTGTGGCCTTCCTGTATCAAGACAAGTTATGTGTGATCACTATCTTCATAAGTAAAACTATAAAATTATGAAGAGTGTCAAAATTCTCTAATAAGACCTTACCATTCTCAACCATTCTTCATAGAAAAAATTATTGAACATCAACAGTTAGTATGAGCATGGTCATGGTATTCTTGGCAAAAAAAATAGTACACTAACTATCACATCCAATTACAACAATCCTTAAATCAAAACCAATACTTGTATAAAGCCTTTGTAACCAAATTTCCTCCTCAAGGGTATTAGTAGTAGCCATATATTCTATTTTAGTTCTAGACAAAGAAATTTTGGGCTTAATTTTACCCATCCAAATTGTGTGTGTGAAATATAGGAATTGTTAGTAAATTAATACTAAAGCACACAAACATCAATGAGACTATTATATTAAAGATTTGAATCAAAGAACTACTCTAATTGCAGCAAAACAAATCTTCAAAAATGTTCCATTGTTCTCTATTCTCAAGGATTCATTAAATCATTTGGCTCTCAGATTTTATATGTGCACTATGATTGTTAGAATGACAACTTGAGAAACGAGATGTATAAAATGCAAGAAATCTAAGTTCCTACATGAAACTATGTGATAAAAGCCATGATACTATGATAATGGTGATATTGACAAATGGATAATGATGCTACATGTGATGCAAATGTTGTGAAGAAGCTAAAATGATTCTGCATATGCTCAAATAACTATTGATATGATAAACTAAAATGCAACTATAAGGCAAGACATGAAATAAAATGCAACTATAAAGCAAGACATGATTCTAAGTTAACATGATGCTATAATGAAAACTTGTTAAAATGATAAACAATGCTAACTATAAACTCCAAATGCTCCAATGCTCCAAAGCTATTCTTGCATAATAACTCTACTCAAATGTGGGATGCCAAATACTATGGCAAAGGGTTGTATTTATAGGCTTTTCCAAGCATCTTGTGATGTGGCAGCGATTGACGGTCCAGATTCAAACAAGAGGGATGAACGATGGAGATGGAGAGAATCAAGAAGAATGTTCCCTTGACCAAAGACAACATGCCAAATGGATGGAGGAATAAAGTGTGAGAAAAAGACCATGTGTTTGAAATTTTGTTGAAGTGTGTGAGGAATAAGCCATGTGTTTGAAAGGGTGTTGAAGATAATTCTAACTATAAAATTAGAATTATTTAATTTCATCTATCCTGTGGTGAGGTGGCATGAAAGTTGTAGACATGTGCTTGAATTCAAATTTGGGATTAATTGAGGAATTAATTAAAATAAAATAAACTTTAAAATTCATTTTATTTAATTAAATTAGAGAAATATGATTTTAGATTTGGAGAATTTAAGAATATGAACTATATAAATAAATTGAGAGTTTATTTATTAGTAGTTGAAATATTAATTAAATAGTTCTAGTATTTAATTAATTAAATGTCTTGACCATTTTTAGGTGCATACATTTTTCCCTCTTTGAGTAATGTGTTTACGTTTCTTTAAAAGAAATTATTATTGATGTTGAGAAAAATTCAATGAAGCCCGTTGAAAATAAAATAAAACATCCCCATAAAAATGCCACTCAATTAACCTTAAAAGGTTAAAAAGTTGGTTTAGAAAGTTCATTTGTGCATTTGTGATTTGAAAACTTTAGAGTGAGTTATTTGTGAAAATTTGGAGCAAAATGGTGATCCCCTACCACACTCATTGTTTTGAGCAAGTGTGATGCTTCAGTACTGTATATATGGTCCTTGGTATGTACCCCGAAAACCTCCCTCGTAATTTGTGCAAGTTGTTTTTCCCAATCTTTTTTTTGTTTCAATTCATATTTTTCTAGTTTAGCACATAGGATGATCGTAATAGTGCATAGAACGATTGTTCTAGCACATAGGATAGGCTAGCGCATAGGGTTGTCGATGTAGCACATAGGATATATTAATTAGCACATAGGATGTTTCAGCTCTTAGGTGAACTGATTTAGCACATAAGGTATTTCGGTACATCGGGACCCTGGTCTAGCACATCCGTGAAATGTTCTGGTGCATAGAGTAGTTCGGCACATTGAAGGTCTATTTTAGCGCATTGATGAATTTCTCTAGCGCATCGAGTTTTTTAGCGCATTGGGGAAATTTGATGATTTTCTTGTTGAGACACCTTGATTTCGATGATGTTTGATCGTGTCAACCTGTGATTTGATGATTGATGATGTTGATAGGTTGGATGTCCATTGATCTCATGATAGGTGAGATGCAATGATAGGATGATGATAATTGACCTCATGATTGGCGAGGATCAATTATAGTTTGATTGATTGATGGACCTCATGTTAGGCGAGGTGCATTGATTGATTGATAAACCTCATGATAGGCGAGGTTGAAGGATTAATAAACCTCATGATGGGTGAGCTTGAATTGATTGATTTGATAAACCGCATGATAGGTGAGGTGGAAGGATTGATAAACCTCATGATAGGCAAGGTTAAATTGATTGATGATGATAGGTGAGGTTAAATTGATTGATTTGATAAACCTCATGATAGGTGAGGTTGAATTGATTGATGAACCTCATGATAGGTGAGGTTAAATTGATTGATGCTCATGATATTTTATCAAAGTATCACCAGAGTTGATTAGATTGATAGGATGATTAATTTTGATTGATTGATTGACTGATTGATGTCGATTGATTGATTAGTTGATTGAGTGATTGATTTGATTGGTTGATTTGCGATATTTTGTGATGATAGGAGTCGTTGATGAGCTTACAGATTAGAGAGCGCTTCCTAAGGACATGGGAGTTGATTCAACACATGACACCACCTGAGGTACAACCATCATTGCATGATGCAGTTTGTCGTTCCTTATAGATATGCCCCAGATTAGGGTTAACATGGGTTTATTGGCAGCTTTAGCAAAGAGGTAGCATAGTGAGCATAACACCTTCCATTTGCCCACTAGTGAGATCACAGTTACTCCTGAGGATGTATACCGGATTCTGTGGATACCCATGGTTGGAGAGCTTGTATTATATGATTCTCTGGAGCAGGTTGGGACTGATGCACTATGTAGGGTGTTCGAGGATGATACCATATGTGGCTATGAGATTCCTTGGAGGGACATGGTTGATGCGTATGTCACATTGCCTTTTGTGTTAGCTGGATTTATTGGAGGGTTCCTTTGTCCTGATTGCAAGTCAAAGGGACTACCAGTTGGATGGGGGCGGATCCTGGAGAGCATGATTGCTCATGGCACTCGATATGCATGGGGTTGTTGTATGCTTGCACAATTGTACCATGATTTGCATCAGGTTGTTTATTTTGGAGGGGCGAGTTTATCAACATGAGTTACATTGCTTCAAGTCTAGGCCTGGGAGCACATAGCAGTTGCACAACCAGTGGGAGACAGACAATAGCCAACCATGAGGACATATGTACACATTTATGTCTGTTGACTTGCTTAGCCTATGCTGGGAAAACTCGAGTACTAGAGGAGGACCCTGGATGATCTTTAGTTTGTAGTATGGAGGCCCTATCTAGATTGTGAGCAATGGCCTGAGGATGACACAAAGATTCCATTTCTGTGTCAGTCGATATATCTGATTGGCTGGACCCATTTTGTCATTGAGATATTTTTGTTTTTGTGAGTACTCAAACAGTATGGCAGAGTGTAGGGGATGCCCTAGGGAGTGGCCCACTATGCACGACAATAACATGATGCTACAAATTGGGGACTGCTTTTTTCCTATGATGCAACAGTTTGGCATTTCCAGGGTTTACATGCCATTCCTTGGGATGTTCATCCAAATATTACCGATGCTTCAATATCAGAGGAGTATGCTCAGTATATGTTCTTGCATCCCTTCCCATAGATCACCATTCTAGATGAGCTAGCGCCATTGCTAGAGGAGGAGGTGGTAGTAGGTCATGGGCGGAGATGACAGAGAGAGGAGGTAGAGGAGGGGGAGGAGGAGGAGGAGGAGGAGGAGGAGGATAGCAGTGATGGTGATGAGAGTGAAGGGGGAGGAGATGAGGGTGGTGGAGGACCAGGGCTAGATGTTGGAGAGATGTAAGTGCCTCGCAAGAGGCGATCATTAGTTTCCCCTTCTTAGTAGCGCATGCAGATTAGGCTACCATCATAGCAGCATCAGACATAGATAGTTGCTTTATAGGTGCATGTTCAGATGCCGTAGGGTTAGCTATAGCGGGTTCAAGCTCTACTTATGTAGGCACAAGGAAAAATCCAAACATTGATGGCTCAGAGATATGTAGCTAGGCAACAGGTGCAGTAGGTATAGGCCTAGCTTGCACAGGTACAGGCCCAAGGACATACACATGAACAGATGTAGGGGTAGATTGACACATTCATTATTGAGAGGGATGCCTTGAGATGATAGGTGGACCAGGCCGAGGGCCTTATTGAGAGATTAGAGTAGGATACAATGACTATCAGGTCTATAGATTATTTTAGGGAGATTTTCCATACTGCTCAAGAGGAAAAGTTTTACAGGGTGAGATATCATGATGTAGTTCCTCCAAAGCTTAGGGAGAGCTTTGCACAGTCCCAGTCAAGGAGGTCTCAGTCTCATACCATTAGCATGGGTGTTACACAACCACTTCCTGGTGATCAGAGAGATCCTAGTGCGGGTCTGTCGGGTTCAGGGGGAGGTACTAGTCCTATGATGCTAGGACCATCTCGGGGAGCATGACATAGCTCTAGTTTATACTTTTTTGATGTACTTTGGACATGATGTATGCACTAACATATATGAGACATTGATGATGTACCTCTTGTTTTCAGACTTTATGATACACTATCATTTTTGATATTGATGTATCTCTTTATACCTTTGGATATCCTTGTGCACTTTGACATTATGATTTTGAGGTTATATGATATGCGGCGATGATTATGATCTATGTGTCTATATGATGTTTATATGATGATGATTATGATGATTATGATGGATGCATTTTATTTCTATGTTATGATGATGATCATGATGATTGTGATGGATGCATTTGATTTCTACTATTTACGCTATATGATGATGATGATATAATATGCTATGGATGCCTTTAATTTCTATTATTTATGCTATATGATGATGATGATATGATATGCTATGAATGCATTTAATTTCTATTATTTACGCTATATGATGATGTGACTAATGTGTTATGGTTCTATGATGCTTTATGAATGATGCCAATATGATGTATGTGATGGATCCTATTATGCCAATGAAATGTGATGCATTTTATGTTTTTGTACTTTTCTCATGCAAATAGATGATGCAATGAATGGATGAATGTATGATAATGTGATGGTACCTAGTTCTTATGTGTTTATGATGTTTATATGATGAATCTTATGTGATGATGATCATGGGATGTATGCAATGATGATATCATTAATGATTCTATATGCTTTATGGATTTATGCCTATGCTATGATTATGTAAATGGTTTGTGATGATATGTGATGTTTATACTGATTATGTATGGATGTAATGATGATGGGATGATATTTTGTAAGATGAATTATGATTATGTGATGCAAATGATTATGCTTAACTGAGCTTGCAAGACTTCAAAATCTCTAGGGTCTTAAGCTTAAATGAATGAATCTATCCAACTTCTAAGAGCTTTGGGAAGGTTGCCATCAATTGATTATTTGTTAAGTTAAGCTTCACAAAACCTGACATATTTCCCAACTTTCTTGGAAATCTAAAGAGACCCACTCATTTAAGCTTAGTGGACCACTTTCTTAACACAACTATATGAAATGATTTTGATTATGTAAATGAGATGTGATGCCCTTTTTTTTTATGCAAACATTATGATGTGATGCATGGATGGATGACTGATGTGATAATGTTTTATAATGTATGCAAATGATGATGCAACCCATGTGTTTTCTATATGAGAATGATGTGTTTTTGGTAATGTCAAGTGTACTCAATCCATTAGTATCAAAGATAGCATCGTTGTGAAATTGTTGCATCTTTGGAAACCCTATAGATACAGATGCAAGATAACATGAATGCAATCTAACTTAACCATGCAGATCTAATATGTAGATGTTGTCATTCGTAACAGTCGATTTGTCGTGCTTTTTATCATCATTGAGCCTTTAAATGTTGAAAGTGAGTACAAACATCAATGGTATATTTAGACCATGATGACCTAAGTACTACTTCCATAATTTTTGATATTGCAAGTTAACACAAGCATCTAAGTATAATGAAACCGAGATGACTCGAGTATTGCTTGTGTAAACAGACAAGAGTTGACCATTTTCCTATGAAAATTATGAATGTCATTAGTGATACTTTGTAGAGAACGTCCCATGACAATTTGCACAGTAATAATGATCAACTCACAAACAACAGACAAAGAAAAATCATACTCCTTCCTGGCTCCTCTAGTTCAATACATCATCGAGGTGCTCCAAAGATATGATTTGATTGATTTGGCTGTTTGATTTGGATGGTTGATGTGTTCATGTTTGTGTGATTGATGTCCAATGTTGAGTTACACTATGATCATTGTTTTGGGTTTTGTTGTACTACTGCTATTTGTCTGTTGGTTCCAACTCAAAGTTTATTGCCCCCAATGAGTTCAAGATTTCATCCCCAGTCTAGGGTGAAACACGACTGTGATGCCAGGATATGTACATGGAGCTTTTTGAAGATAGGCAGATGGATGGCAAAAGAAAATGGTCGGCATGCTCAAATATATGGAAAAGATAACCTATCACAAATAAAAGCGCCCTGTGTGCGGAGTTTTCACTAGTTTTATTACTTTCATATTTTTATGATTTATTTTTTTACTTTTTTGTATTTTTCTCTTTTGGTGGTTTTCTTTTTATGTTTTGATCTTTTTCTATTTTTTTTTTGTTATTTACCAAGATTCCTGTTTTCTAGGTTTTCATCAAGGCAACCATTTTTTTAGGACATTTTTTGATGTTTTTGTATTTTTTCAGGACTTTTTCCGATGCACTGGATGATTCAAGTGTAGAACCTTTTGAGATGCAAGCTGTTGAGGGGTCCATCAAACAAATCCCCTTCTGGTGTGGACAATTGATATGCTCCTGATTCGAAGACTGACACAATAATAAAGGGACCTAGCCAGTTGGGTTTAAATTTCTCCTTCTCTCAATCTTGTTGGTTACAGGGGTTCTCTTTAGGGACTAAACCACCCACCTAAAATGTTCTAGGCTTTACTCTATGATTGTAACTTTTGGATATCCTATGCTGATTTCAAGTGATCCACTGCATGTTGACGACACTCATCTAATAGTTCCAATTCATGTAACCTAGACACTCTATAATCCTCATCTGAAATGTTCCCCTTTAGTGACACTTGGTGTGATGGTAGCTCAACCTCAATAGGTAGAATGGCCTCTGATCCATAGACTAGGGCATATGGTGTTGCTCCTATCAGGGTACGCATATTGGTTTTGTAAGCCCATAAAGCAAGGTTCAGCTGAACATGCCAATCACGTCCAACATCATTGATGGTTTTCTTCAAGATTTTCATGATAGTCTTGTTTGAGGCCTTTGCTTGGCCATTTCCTTGGGGATAGTATGGTGTAGAAAACTGATTTTGTATATGGAATCTCTCACATAGTTCTTGGACATCTTGATTTTTGAATGGTCTACCATTTTCTGTGATAATGGATTGAGGGATGCCATACCGACAAATGATATAATTCGAGATGAATGATGAGATTTGATTTCCTATGATGGTGGTTAGGGGAACTGCTTCAATCCACTTTGTGAAGTATTTTGTGGCTATGATGATAAACTTGTGTCCATTGGATGAAGATGGATGAATCTTTCCTATGAGGTCCAATCCCCACTAACAAAAAGGCCATGTTGATGCAAAAGGTTGCAACTCTTGTGCCGGTGCATGTATCAAGTTTCCATGGATTTGACATTTTGTGCACCTTTTGACATATTGGAATGACTTCTTCTCCATATTTGGCCAATAATACCCAAAACATAGGAGTTTCTTAGCTAAAGTTAGGCCACTTGAATGTGTGCCACAAATCTTGTCATGGACCTCGTGGGGTTTAAGCCCGTTAATGTTCCTAGACACCAAAGGAGATTACCATAAATGCAAATTGATAAAAGCACACTTCGAGCATTAGAAGGGGTGTGTTGAGCTGCTTGTCGGATGAAATTTCATTTTTGGTTCTAGGATAAATTGGGTCGAGGGGTATTGTCTTTCAGATAAGTATAAATTTTCTCATAGGTAGAGGTGTCAGCCTCGGCTAGATGATAGGTTACTTGGGCTTCGGGATTGTCATAGGATGGGTTGAACAGGTGTTCCACCATGAACTCATAATGGAGTTCGTTTCGAGGGAATCTATAAGAGAGAAGCAATGGTAGCCATGGCATCAACAACTTTGTTGTTGCCTCTAGGGATCTATTCAAATTTTATCTCCACAAAGTACTTTTTGAAGTCATCAACCATTCTTTTATATGACATTAATTTGTCATCTTTTGTTTGGTAATCATCGTTCACCTAGTTAATGACTAGTTGAGAATCACCATAGACATGCAATTATGTGATCTTCTACTCGATTGCTACTTTGATTCCAATGATCAATGATTCATATTCGATTGTGTTGTTGGTGCAAGGAAACATCAGTTTGTAGGACTTGGGAATGGTATGTACTTGTCGTGAGATAAACAAGATTCTTGCACTTGATCCATGTTGTGTATTTAAGGGCCATCAAAGTACAACATCCATTGTTGTGTAGATATTGTAAGGACATCAACATCTACAAATTCAATGTTCATTGGATGATTTTCTTGCAATGGTGCTTCAGCTAGTTGATCCACTATGGATTGACCCTTGATGGATTTTCTGTCCACGTACTAGATGTAAAACTCACTCAATATCATGACCCATTTAGCTAGTCTTGCTGTTAGGGAAACTTTGCTAAGTAGATACTTTAATGGATCAATTTTAGCGATGAGTTTGATGGTGTGAGTCAGCATGTAATGTCTTAGTTGTTGGGTAGAAAATACTACCACAAGACAAGATTTTTCAATGAAGGTGTAATTAATCTCATAACCATTCAAGGTCCTGCTGATATAATAGATTTCCCTTTCCTTTCCTGTAGAATCTTCCTGTGCCAATAAAGCTCCTAAAGATATCTCAGTTGTTGCAATATAGAGTATCAATGGCTTTCCTTTGGTTGGTGGTACTAGTATTGGTGGTGACATCAGATATTGCTTGTGTTGATTGAAGG
>VDFB02020072.1:0-13562 GCA_007258455.2 Sequoia sempervirens
AAGATAGTTCGATGTAGGTGGATATATCAAACTAAATTTACAGTAGATGGGTCAGTTGATAAGTACAAAGCATGACTGGTAGCCAAAGGTTTTTCACAAGTTGTAGGCATTGACTATACATAAACCTTTGCACCAGTTGCTAAGATGACTTCCATCAGACTCACCCTTGCTATTGCCACATCACATGGATGGAATGTACATTAGATGGATGTGAAGAGTTATTTTCTTCACTGAGACCTTAAGGAGGAAATCTACATGGAACAACCACCAGGTTTTGTTCAAGATTCATCCTTAGTTTGTAGACTTAAGAAATCTCTCTATGGCCTTAAACAAGCTCCTAGAGCTTGGTATGCCAAGATAGACTCCTACCTCCTATATTTAGGTTTTACTAGATGTCATTATGATCCTAATGTGTATCTACTGTGGCAGGATGATTCACTTTTGATACTGGTTCTATATGTTGATAATTTTCTAATTACTAGAAGTACTTCATCTATCATTATAGCAGCGAATACATCACTTCAGGATAGATTTGATATGACAGATTTGGGTTTATTGCACTACTTCCTTGGAATCAAGATTTCATAGTCAGCTTCAGGGATTACTCTTGCACAACCCAAGTATACTCTTGATCTACTTGCACGGTTTCATATGACTACTTGCAAACCATCTCTGACTCCCTTTCTTTCTGGAGTCAAGCTTGAGACTTCCTATACTACACCATTGGTTGATGCTACATTGTATCAACAACTTGTCGGTAGTCTTATATACTTGACTCATACCAGGCTAGACATTGCCTATGCAGTAGGCATGGTTTCGAGATTCATGCAGAAACCTCATGAGATGCATTGGAAAGGAGCTAAGAGGATCCTTCACTATCTTCATGGTACTCTTGGGTTTGGGATTCACTAAAGAGTTGGTTCATTGCTTGGCTTGGTTGGTTATACAGATTTAGATTGGGTTGGTGACATTGAGCATCGTAAGTCCACTTTAGGTTACAAATTTTCACTTGATTCAAGTCCTATCAGTTGGTCTAGCAAGAAGCAGAATGCTATTGCTATTTCATCCACAAAGGAAGAGTTTAGGGGGGTTGTTAACTTAGCTATTGAGGCTATATGGCTTCACGACATTCTTTCTAAGTTTGGTACTCCTTTCAAGCAGCCTATAGTCATCTATTGTGACAACCAAAGTACTATTCAAATATGCAAGAATCTGGTTCAACATCGATGAACTAAATACATAGAGATTCATATGCATTACATTCGAGAGTTGATTCATGGTCAGATCATCGACTTAGTATTTTGCTAGTCTTCAGAGTAGGTTGCTGACATCTTCACCAAACCCTTCACAAAGAGCAAGTTCATTCATCTATGAGCTCTTCTTGGTGTGCGATCTATATCAACGTCATCATCAACCTTGGGAGGGGGCTTTCTAGTCTTCTCCACTTCTCTCTTTTTTAGAGGATAGTTTTTTCCCACTAGGTTTTCTATCTTACTCTATTTTTTAGAAAGATTGCATTGTACATGGGTACCTTAGCAAGCTAGTAGCCGGGACCCATTTTATCCATGCCCACCTAAGTTATGCTTAAGGGGGGGTGTCAGTGTATACTTTAATCCTTGCATACACATATGTTGACCTAAGCCTACTTAGGCATTTATTATGTAGGTTGATATTTTTCCCAACTAGTTTATAGACTAGAGAGGTGTTTTTATAGACTAGAGAGGTGTTGAAACACCTCAACACCTCATACTTGGATATTTCTCCTTTATAAGGAGACCCCTGGCTGTCTAATAAAAGTGGAGCTTATGAATTATTTGTGTTGATTAAATCTTTCTTTGACTTCATTAAATTTATAAGATATCAATTTAAAATGTCTTCTATTCACACTCCAAACCCTAACCTATGATATTTTGGTGGATTGGAACTTTGGTAATCGATAGAGTTGCACAAAATTTGGGATGCACTAGACAACAATGCTCAATATTCTTATGGTTTGGGAAGGTAGATTATGTTTCCTAAAACCATTTCACTAGTCATTATCTCTTGCTATCCACTTATTGATGAAAATATCAACCAAGATAGTCCACTCCTTGTTCAAATCTCAGCTCATGTTACAAATATTTGTATGGATAGATCTACTTGTGATAGAAAGGAATATTTGTAGGAACATGCTTTAATTTGTATATATCTTCAAACATGGTTGAAACTATGGGACCTTCACTCTTGGATAATAAATAATTGGAAAGATGGTATGGAGGAAGAAGTTTGAATTTACCCTTGTGTAATGGGCCTTTCTATCCTTGAATTTGACTCCCTTGAACACAAGGAGAAAGTACCAAAAAATAGCCAATGCATTTTCTAAGGGGATTTCTTTGTATTAAACCTTGGTTCCCATCTTTTGATTCTCAAATTGAGACCTTCTATTCAACATATCTCTAGGTATGTTTACATTATCTCCCCTTTTAGTTTTGGGAATTCGAGATTTTTCAAATGATTGGAAACTATTTAGGTAGGTATCATTGCACCTCAAAAGAAATCTTGGAGGCAATCGATAGATTACAAAAGAATTTATTTTTGGTGCATTAAGTGTTTTTCAACTAAATATTCTTCCTCTCAATGTCCAAAGATGTAAGCTTAGGAGTAGGGAAATCATGCTTCAAGTGGTAAGCCAACTTTTTGGATTGGGGTTTAGCCCCACCATTATGTCATCCCTCCATATGCTGAGAATGATACAAATTCTTCCCAGGGTCTTGAAAAGGCCAATCCAAATCCAAATACTTTCACTTCACTTGAATTGAAACACCCAATTTTTGGGGTTCCACATGTGGTTTCTATTGATGGAGATATCTTACAAGGTCTCATGAATTTCACTAGAGAAATCTTTCACCAAGACTATAGTTAAATATGAAGATTCATCAACATCAATGGAGTCTCTAGCGATTGGTGTTCCTTGGAAAAATAATAATTTAGAAGGAAAAAATAATCAAAATAGAGTTCCTTCCTTATTCAGACCAAGAATGGACAAAAGTTAAAAGGAAGAAGACATACCCTCTTAAATCTATGCATCCAATGATGCTAAGATCATCTAAGAAAGGGAAAATCTTAAGAAATGTGTGTGATGCACCCCTATTAAAGGGCTAATGCAAAAATTTTATTTATCAATAATTTATATTTATTGGAGTGGACCCCATGTCCACAATTTACCTTGAGAAAAAAAGGGATTCTTGGAAAGGTTAATTAAATAATTTTCTTATTTAATTAATGTTCGAAGGGGATAAAATTGAGTGTTCTTAGGATGTGGATGATTTTAGATCTCTACAATTGTCTTTGATATATTATAGACAATTTTGTAGAAAGGGAGTTAACAAAAATGTAATGCTATTGCCTCTTTAGATGAATTGATATAATTCATTTCATGGGAAAATTATTTAAAACCCAAAGAAATGAAACAATAACTAGCATATGTTATAGATGATATGAGCTATCTCTTTGAAGAATGTGAAAAATATTTTTTTTAAGATCTCTTTTTCTTCTTTTATATATGTTGGAATCTATTTGACTATAAGAAACAATCATTTATGATCTAGTTACTATGGGCAATAAACATTGTGCTGTTTGATTTCATATTAATTTGGAAAAATAATTACTTATAATCTCTCACTAAAAACTTGATGATCTTAAACAATATAATATGCAAAGAGATCTTAGCAAATGAACCTAGTATAAAAATATATTTTTATTCATACTTAGTATTTTTTCCACTAAAAGATCATGATTTTAATAATTTTTTTGTATTTTTGACACTCTAAAAGATCAAAATTTTAATGCTTTTAAAAATAGTATGCATTATATTAGATACATTTTTAGGTGTTAAAATGGCAAGAAAAATAGAGAATAACTATCAAAACCAACTTTTTCATTGTATTTCTAGGTGCAAACATGATAGGCATGTCCAATTCTATTACATGTAATTGAAATATATTAAATCCATGATTAGATAGATCATTTCAAATATTTCTACTTCAAAATTTTCTAGTTTCTTAATGCATATGAAAATATTTTTTCCTCTTTTCTAATTGATTTTATGTTGTCCTTCACTCAAAAAAATGGCCTCACAGAAGAAGTATTGCATATAATAGCTACATTGGCCTTCTAGAATGATAATTACATAAAATATCTACATTGAACTAATAGAAGTATAAAAAAAAAATATTTCACCAAGAAGAATGGATATACCCAAAATTTTAATTGTATGGCTGAAATTTTTTTAAATTTTAATGGTGATTTTGCAATAAATTCTTCATCTTAATTCTTTTCATTTTTTTAATTAAAGTGGCAAGCCACTATAATTATATTAATATTTAAATATATAGTTTTACAAAATCCTTGTCCAGGTGGGCATATTGGCAGGAAAGAACCAAGAAGAAAACCCACAGTTATGGCTCGAGTAAGACCACTAACTAGTATTTAAAAATTGACTCGACAGTGACAACCATGACTTCTGACTTTTACAATTTGACTCGTAGACCATTACAACCATACCGACTTTTTCTATATCCAATAGCATTCCCAATACAAGCCCAATTACAAAAATATGAAATACCCCTTTACAAGATATTTTATACAATCCCATTTTTTCCCTCTCATAAAACTAAACCCATTACAAAATACATATACATCCCCATTACAAAAATTTCTGCTAGACTGGTGAAGAAATGCATTTAGAAAGAGGTTGATTTGCTTTCTGCTCTTTGAGAGAAATGCACTAAACTTTCTTCAGTTTCCACATACTTTTGCTTACAATGGTAATCATATGAGGGAATTGTTTTGTTAATATTTGGAATATAACGATAGCAGCAATTTCCTTTTGTTGCTTGTGGAAAAAATGACAATTGCAAATCATGAACGCAAGTATGGCTCCTTAAGAAAAAAAATGGCATGATATTTTTGCTTGAAATTATCTATCTCCTCCATTGAAAGTCCAGACCTATACTTGTTGAGAGCATGATATAAATGAACTGAAGTGTCATGCATTGTAGATAGCAACATTCCTTGGAAGATCTCTGCATACATCTTCTTCTGAAAGATGAAGTGTCTTGGGAATAGACCTCCCAGCAAAATTTCACCCAAAGTAAAATCATATTGTTGTACACTTTGAAGCAAAGCATCACCTTCCAGGTATGTACTTAGCAATATTCTTTAGAATTTCAAAATTTTGAACCAAATCCAAGATATTTGATAAGAAAATAGAAAGCAAATTTGCAAGAAAGATTATCCTTTGCAATTCTATGTGTGGTATGTCCTCCCCTATAATGACTTTAATGCAATTTAAAACAGACTTGCATTTAACCTTAAATACCTTTTTACAACTCATCTTTTTCAATGCAAGCAGAAAATGGTTCTTCCCATGGCTTGTTCTTTACAGGCACTCTGTAATTATGCACCCTGAACTCTGTTAATTCCATAATCCCGTATGCAGCAGACCGAAATGAACTCTGTCAATAAAATTGTATCTCACAAATGAAATGAAATCAATTTTAAAGCCATGCTATGCATGCTTACACCAGTGAAAGTTGCATTGAGATTGCAACCTTGCAGGGACGACACCTTTGGAGATCATCCCAAAATATGAATCGGCAACAAAGTTTATAACATAACATGCCAACTTTGTACCTCCAATTGCTCCCACAGTACTGTTTGTGATATTCTTAGCAGAATAATATGGCAGCGTAAACATTTTAGTCTGCCTCTAAAAATGGAAAGAATTTAGTATTTAAACAAAACTGGATAGTACTTTTAGCAATGCATTTATTCATGGTTTTTAGGACAACCTTCAGACGTGCAATCCTTACAAGATCTGTCCAAGCATGCATAATATATGTGCCCTGTCTTAAAATTCACATTTTTACAGATGCTTCGTGTGAGGGGAGTACTTTTAGTGCCACGAAATCCTGTGACACACATGCTAAGTATGGCCCTCGAAATATAAACCTGTGGTCAGATCATATCCACTATTTAAAGCACATGCCAATACTTTTGATGCCACAATATCAAAATTCATATGTGCCGATGCATAATATATATGCTAATATTTTTAATGGCACAATATCCTGTAATCCCACATGCCAAAATATACTTCACCAAAATATATTCCTGCATTCTGAACATAAATAGTATTAGAAGTACATGTAAATATGATATATGACAACCGATGACAATATATGGTGATTGTATAATACATAATAGCTTTGGAAACTTATTCAATTTGAAGGCACTTGAAAAATACTCCCGCACAAAAGGAATTTTTGTTTTGGAACTTATATGCCATGTGAATCTTGCTTAATTAATTCAATCAACTGTGGGAAGTTTTTAATATCTATCAAAGCATTTGATTCTTTTATGTCATTTTGTTCACTGCCCAATACTGCTAAGAAATCTGCTACCTTGTTCCCTTCACGGTAAGTATGTGAGATAACTGACATTTCTAATTTATCTATTAGGGACCATACTTTATTAAGCACATATTGTAAATTTCAATTTTGAATCTTCCTCTCCCTAATTGCATTTATAATAATTAAAGAATCTCCTTCTATGCGTATTTTTTGAAAACTCAAATTATTTGCCAATTCCATACCATGTAACAATGCTTGAGCCTCTGCAAAATTATTTGTTCCATTTTTCAAATGGAAAGAATAGACTGCTAGTACTTCTCCTTCTTCATTTCTGAAATAGATTCTTGCTCCCGATGGGCCTGGATTGCCTTTAGAGGCACCATCAAAATTTAGTTTCACAAAGCCTTTATGAGGTGGTACCCATTTGACTGAAGATCTATCTACTTTTGTGGTATCTTTTTTGAAAAAATTGCCATCAAAAGGCAATCTAATGTGCTTCTAATTTTTTAGTATTAGAGTATCCCAGCTCGTGAAGGAATAGTTGATGAATTTTTCTTTTTGAACACATGCATTGACACCCTTTGAGATAGCTTTCTCTACTTTTAATATGACCAATTCAACTGGTGATTTTATTTTCCTAAAGATCCCCATGTTTCGTTCCCACCAGATATTCCAAACTACCAAAGGTGGAATGATGAGCCATATACATGCAAAAAAAGAAGACTGATACAAAACTGGCCAAGCTTGGAATAAGTCCCAGATTGAGTATGGCAGTGGAAAATAAATTTGTAATCTACTTTTTACAAAATTCCAACACTGGTATGCCATTGTGCATTGCACAAATAGAAGATCCACTGTCTCAAGTTCCAAGTCACATAATGGACACTTGAAGGGGTCAACAATTTTCAGTTTAACTAGTCGATCACTAGTTAAAATCCTTTTTTGTAAAGTAAGCCATGCAAAGCTACCAGCTTTCGAAAGGACTTTATTGTTCCAACAAAAGGTGAAGGCACGTTGAGGTTCAGTGAAATATTTGGCTTTTGCTAACATTGCATAACCTTCCTTAACAAAGTATGAACCCACTTTAGATACTGTCCATATTATTCTATCTTCCTTTGAAGACAAGTAGACTATTCTTTCATTGACACAATTATTAAAAAGGTCTAATTGCTGGTTATTCAATAAACAAGACGGGGGTGATTTCCAAGTTACTTTACCCAATATTGGATTTGAAGATTGAACATATTGTAAAAAATTGTCACCCCAAGTTTGGCTCAAAATCATTCTTATTTCTTGCAAGTCCTGATTGATTGCCAGCGGAAGTTTGCCTAACCAGGAATCTGACCAAAAATTGACACTTCTGCCATAATTTATTTCCCAGGAAGAGTACTTTGTAATGAGACCCTTGTTGCTTATGATAAAGTTCCATATTGCAGACTCCTTTGGGGGGTTTGCAACTGTAAATATTCTAGTTGGGTTTTCATTATCTAGATATTTTGCTTGTAGTAATTTTACCCATTTGGCATCTGGTGTTGTATACATTTTCCATGCAAGCTTGGCCCCAAAAGCTTTGTTTCTCAATGTGAGATTTTGCACTTTTGTGCCACCTTGCTTTTTCCCTTTCACTAACCCTTCTAAGGAGATTAGAGGAACCTTTTTCTTTTCATCAATGTTGCCCTTCCATAAGAATGTTCTTATTATCTTTTCTATCTCAAGAATCACTAATGCAGGTGCTTTAAGAGCTGCTAGGAAATAATTGGGAATTGATGATAAGACATTTTATCAAGAGAATTCCGCCTGCTAATGACATCCACCTAGCTTTCCATGCAAGGATTCTTGATTTTAATCTATCTATAATCTTATCTAATAATGCTTTGTGGACCCTTTGAAAAAAGGGTATACTTGAATATGAATAGGAAATTCTGCCTCTTGAAATCCTAATGTCTTAACAATTGTTTTCGTCAGATCTTCTAAAGTATTTAGAACATATATTTTTTATTTAGCAACATTTATTTTCTACCTAGAAGCTAACGAGTATTTATCCAACACTTCATTTACTTGCTTTGCTTCCATTACTGAAGATTTATTAAACAAGGTATCATTCGAAAAAATATTATGTGTTACTGAGATTGGTGTATTTGGAATTTTGACCCCTTGCCAAAGATTTTGATTATGCCTCGAGAGAATGAATCTGCTTAATGTTTTAGCCATAATTATGAAGGCTTGAGGAAGAGAGGGTCTTCCTACCATACTGCAACAATTGAATCAAAAGCCCACTGGGCTCTCATTTATTACCTAAAATTTCAACTAAAAGGCATGTCTGATACCCATCTTCACCATTGAGAGAGAGAAACCAATTTTTAATAAGACCTTGTTTTAAAACCCCAATTTACTTTATCATAAGCCTTCATCATGTCTAATTTAACAATGAATGTTGGAAGTCTTGATGTGGTTATTGAATATAAGACTTCATGTGCTATTATTTCCCCTTCATGAGTCTCTCTTCTAGGTACAAAGCCTCCTTGTTTAGGAGAAACAATTTTAGGAATGAGAGATTGTAGTCTCAAATAGATTGCTTTTGTGAAAATTTTATGGGTAATGAAAATGCCGGGATCGTAGGTGGGCCAAAAAGAAGTAGCAATATGATGGGTATGTAGGTAAAACCCAGCTTTTTTTTTACCCAAAAATGATGAAATGAAAAGAGGGGTTTTTAAGGAGATTCTTAGATTTCTACCAATATAAATTATTCTTTACTTTGGAATTTTAATAAAAGTAATTTATTATTCATTTTCTATTTAGATTGCATACAAAATTACAATTGATAGAATTTTACGGTTGAAAGAAACATCTATAGCTTTCAAAAGCGGTGTCACGTTTTTTTGAATCAGAGCATGTATACATTCTATCATACATAATGTAGGATTAAAAAAGAAAAATTCTAAATTTCATGAAGTTTGATCAAGTTAATGTGGTTTGGGCTTATATGAGTTTTTATATTTTTTTAAAAGTTGTAATAAAGTGTCATAATTAATTACTCACAATGAAAAAATTACAAACAAATGTGCATCACATTTGGGACATGATTCCTCTACTTATATCTAAAATATTATAAAAAAATATTATCATTTACTTTGGATTTAGGGTGAGTCAGGATAAACACCCACTTCTTATTTTTCCTTGAAATTTAAGTACTACTACATTGAAATTTCAATTTTCACCAAATAGATTTTTTTAAACAAACCTCTAGTAGTTTGGAAACTACATTCAATTTTCTACAAATTCTATTCTTGCATATTTTTGAAGTAATATAGATAACTTATTTAAATTTATTTACTTAAAGTTGCTTAACTCTAATTTTTTTCTAGAATTTTTTTTGCCAATTAAAGGGCCTATTTTTTCCATGATGATCCTACATACCCTTATATATTGTATTGCATAAAGAAATAGGTCTAAATTTTGAAAATGTTTTGTGCTCTTCTACCTTGGGAAGAATAGCTATATTGGTAACATTAAATTCCTTAAGCATAGTCCCAATTCTTCTAGACTATTCAAGTGCCCATAGCTGTTCAAAACATATAAAATCCTAAGATTTCTGAAAGAATAAAGTTGTGAAACCATCTGGTCGAGGATATTTTTCTGGTGATAATGAGAAGACTACATTTCTCAATTCCTCTAATGTAAATGGCCTCATCAATTGGTTGTTATCTTCATTAGTCATTAACTGAGGGATTGTGGAAAGAAGATCATTTTCATTATTGACCTTGTTATCATCAAATGATTGCGGAGCAAAAAGAAGTTTTGAATAGAACTTAATGCCCTCATTATTGATATCTTCTTCCTTTGTTAGCCAAATTCCTGAAGCTAATTCCTAGATTGAATGAATTTAAAATTTTCCACTTTTTTAATTTGCATAGAGGCATGAAATAATTTTGTGTTACGATCACCCTCTCTTAACCATAACTCCTGAGACTTATGTCTCCAATATGATTCTTCTCTTGCACATAATTCTGCCCATTCTGCCTGTAATGACCTCTTTTTTTCATATAAATCTATATCTAAACTATTATTAATTATGCCCTCATGTATGGTTGTAAGCTCTTTAAATACTACTTCTTTTTGCTGGAAAATATTTTTAAAAACTTGGTTATTTCAAATCCTTATTTGGTTCTTTACATGAACCAACTTCTTATAAAATTGAAACATTTTAGTTTCCTCCTCATATTGTGCATTCACCCACCATTTTTTTAACAATTCTAAGAATTGAGGGTGCCTAAACCACATGCTTTCAAACTTAAAAGAGGATTTAGCCCTTGGAATAGTTATGTCTTAGATGTCTAAGAAAATTGCATAATGATCAAAATCTAGATAAGGTAAAATCTCATAACTTAACTTATGTGAAGACAAAAAATTAGTTGGAGGAAACCAAAAATCTATCTAGCCTCACAGCTATTTGCAGAAAACCCTTTCTTTTATTAGTCCATGTGAATTTTCCAAATTGTGGCTAAATATCTCTGAGAGAATTTGAAAGAATGAAGTGACTAAAATCTGATATGATCCTGGTTGGAGGTATAATGCCACCCGTTTTCTCCTCCAATGAAGATATTGCATTGAACTCTCTGGCTATAATGAACTTATCATTATGTATTACATCTATTTTCCTCGATAGTTCATCCCACAATTTTTTTTTCTATTGTGGAGGTAGGCCCATACACATTTATTAACCAGAAGTGAAGTTTGAACTTTGTTACTTCAACTAGCTTCCATGAGTGCTGATTTTTGTGGGGTTTAACCTGAACTAATTTTGGGTTCCATAATACTAATAACCCTCCTGAAGCCCCTTGAGCAAGGGAATGTGTGGATTCCCATTTTTTCCATTTCAATATTGAAGATTCAAAATTTTTTTTCAGGTTTTGGTTTCTTACAGCTCATAAAAATATCTACTCCACGAGCATTTATCAAATGCTTGATTCGAGCATGCTTGTCAGGGGTATTAATGCCCCTAACATTCCACAATGAGATCCTCATTGCGCCTGAAGAGAGGAAAAATATCCCCTCGGTCTCTTGTTTGACAAAGATTCATAGATTATCTTTTGGATTCTTGACTCTATCTATTCTTGAAATTTAGTGAATTTTGATTTTCTCCCTCTCTTCCTAGGAGATTTTTTCACTAAAGTTTGAAATAGAGTCTGAGATAGCATTGAATCCCTTGATTCTACTCCATCTTTTTTATTTGATACCAGTGATTTTGAGTTTTGTTGAATAGGTTGAAGGTTTAGTTCTTTCAACTCTTGATCATCAAAGGGTGAACTTAAGTCCATTTGAAAAGGTGTAACCATTTCATGGGCCTCAAAAGTTTTACCCTTGGCATATCCCATGAGCGAGTCACTTCCCATAAAACCTCTTCTACTACTACTTCATCAAAATGGTCAAAACCAACTGATAACAATAATTTGTCAACTAAAAGCTAAAGCTCAATATCTGATAATTGGGCAGAAGTGGCTAATGCAAGTTGATCCTCTTCTTGTATTGAGCTACTATTTTCCATGGTAATGATATCTTTGGCTGACCATGAAGAAAAATAATCTTTTGTCTCTTGGAACATTAACTTCATAGCTATCTCAAATGCCTAATCTTTTGAAGATAACTTTACCATGGGAGAATATAGGTTCAGAGAAAGAGAAGAAATATATTGTATTAGGTTCCAAGTGCTCTCTAAAACTGTTAACTTTAAAGTGGGATTTTTGAAAACCTGGGCTTTCCCAAGTTCCATTAGACCATTACTATCTTCTACTCGTTTTCTCTTATGAGGGATATTTTCACAAATTATGACATCAGAATAACTTTTCTTAAAAAGATCAAAGCTCAAGTTAGGTTTCTTAGTATAATTGTTGCTCATGTAATCATTTTGACTCCCTTCTTCCTATGCATTTAATTTTTTATTTATGCAACCATTTCTTCTTTTTGCATTGATCAAGTGAGCATTTTGTGAAGAAGAATTTACAAAAGAACCTTGAAAATGTGAATGTCCCTCTATATGACTATTCAAGCAGGTTGATTCAAGGGATTCAAACACAATTTGCTAGTACCATTTTCCAAATACCCAATTGAGCAAAATTTTCTTTGGGAATTTTTTATCAACATCCATTAAGACACAAACCCTAATTGGATTTGAGGGGTCTTCAAATGAATATTCATCATGACTAAGAAATATTCCAATTTTATTAGCTATTGTTTCAACTATTCTCAAGTTTCTATATTCTAACAGTAAAGCAGGCATTTGAAACCAAAATGGAACAAATTTAAAAGAGGCATAGTCTAGCTTAAAATTTGGAAGCCAAGGTTGCATACTTAATCCTGACCCTTGAAAGGTCCATGAATTTATTTTAAAAATAGAATCCTTGCCTTTTTTACTCTAAAAAATCACAGCAAATATGCCCTATTCATAGTTCAAACAAAAGACCTACTCTATCCCTTCCCAATCTATGAAAGCTAAATGCTTTAATTCTTTCAAAGGTAAGATAAGATTCCAAAACTTACAGATTAGAGTCTTGTTGCTACATTCTTTGATTTGCTATTGGAGCATGTCTTTTGAAAGGGTGTTTTTTTTAACACCTTCCCCCATATCTTGGCGAGAATCCTTTTTCTACTTAATAGAAGGAATAACTTCATCCTTTTGTTGTTGCACTTTAGGTCTCCAAATATTTTTTGAGTCCCCTTTAGTTTTGAAACCCTTTTTCTTATTCTTGACTTTCTTCTTTCTAGAGACAAATTTTTTCCTGTGATTGTGTTAGCACCATGGCAAAAGCTTGTTTCAGGGGTGCCAAAGAGTTTTCATTTGATGTTGACAGCTCTTAGAACATAAAATTTCTTGGTGGCTTTGATTTTTAATGGCCCCTGTTGCAACCCCTCGACCAGACTGATGTTGAGTGGATTGTTCATTTCTTTTCCCATGGCCTCTATTGTTATTAGGGTTATTCCTCAATTTGTTCTCTTTTTTAGGAAAACCTTTTTCGCTTTCTGCATGTGATAGATGACGGTTCCAGACAGTCTTTGGATTGAAGGAAGCGCCATTAGGGTTAGAATGAGTCCCATTTGCATAAGATTTGAAATTTTCTCGGGCTTTCTCTTTGAGATTATTTTAAAAGCAAGTAGAAGTTTGCGGCTTTGATG
>VDFB02020073.1:0-26709 GCA_007258455.2 Sequoia sempervirens
TGATAAACTTTCTGAACAGTGAGAATGCCCACGGTGTTAAGTCCTCGGAACTGACCTTGATAAGCGATCAAGTACACGAGATAGGAACACATGTGAAACTCATGGGCAACTAAGAAACCGGTGATCTGCGTGTGGAGAATGTCACTGATGAAGGATGCCCAGTCATAATGCTCCTGCCCAGAAATGATGCGACCAATAATGTAATACATCCAAGGCTGGAAAACATTTGCATGTTCTTGACCTGAGACACGATTCGGGAGTGTGATTAGAATCGCATACTCATCCTTGTATTCACCGCGACCCACATTGTTTGGCAATCTGTTCTTTGCTTGTTTTAACCATCTTTCTGCCATCTTCTTCTAACACTTGTCCATATCGGCATCAAATGCCTGCGCACACTGCTCCATAGAAACAACTAAGTTGTTCTGGTGTTGAGGAATGCCAAAACTCCTTTCGATGTCCAAAGGTTTGAGACTGCAAATGACCCGTCCGTCAACTGACACTATCTCACGAGTAGTAGAATTGTAATGCGCTTGATACCGAGCCATCCGCGAATTCAATACGATTACTGGAGAGATAGGTATGGAAGCGGCCTCTAGTAAACCAGACTGCTCAATATTCTGAATGATTGAACTTCTGATCTTAACTAGGTCTAGCACTGCTTCTGGTAATACTTTGTGAAGATCTGTCTCAACCAACCTGCGGAAATCATGGGTAAGGACGGTTTTGGTCCTGTATTCGAGCTGAGTGAACTGCATTATGAAAAACTTGCCTGTTGACTGTGAACTTGACTATATTCTGACAAAATTTCTGGAAAGCTAAAAATAGCCTGTGAGAGTTAAAAATAGCCTTTCGAAGAATTATTTTCAGCGAAAAATCCGAGATATGGGTTTTGTCCAAAAAAGGATTCTAAGACAACCCAGAACGTCAGATTTGCGAAAATTCAACTTCTACTTGATTGTACAAAGATTTTCCACTTGAGAAAATTAGCAATTCGAGAACGAATGTTCTGAAGCTAAAAATTCATGAAAAATCAAACGCACAAATTTAACTCGAGAAAACTATATAAGAATGATCCAGATACTGAGACTTGCCAAATTCACCAATTTCAGGAACATGCAATTTGTATTTTGTGAGAAATCTGAGATCAAAGGATGAAAAAGACGTTTTTTGAAGCCTTCTTCTGTGAAAATCGCGCAAGATTTCTTTGAAAAACTGATAATTGTGAACTTGAATCTGCAAAAAGATATGTTAGGAAAAATCGCCTCTGAGAATTGATGTAGATTTTGCCTCTGAACTGGAAGAATTCGCCTTGGAATTGAAAACCACGAATTTCTCCTCTTGAAATTTGCGCCTTTTTAAATATGAAGAAATTCGAATTTCCTTGAAGAAAATACGAATTTTATAATTTGATTTGAATTTGAGGATTCGCCTTTTGATTTGTTTGATAATTGAATCTTTGAAGGATTGCGAATTTTTATGAATTTATGAATACGCCTTTAAAGAATTTGGAATACGCCTTTGAATCTTGGAGTTGCGAATTGCTTTTGGAAGTGCGCCCTTCTCTTCTGAAGAAATACGAATTTATCCTTGAATTTGCTCTAAACTTCGATTTCCCTTTGAAGATATAAATTTGCCTTAGAAAAATACGAATTTCATTCAAGATTAATTTTGCTCTTGAGAAATACGAATTCTCTTTGAAAGCTTGTGAACAACAATGAAGATTGCGCCTCATATAAATAATAAATTCGCACTGAATTGTGACTGCAAGAATCCATAAACCCTAACCAGAATAGAAATCCTCTGATTGGTTGCCTTTCAGTTCGACTGCCACTGACTGGAAGTTCAAATTTGAAAATAATAATAAAATATTTATTATCATGCAAAGGCGCCAAAAATAGAAAATGCTATTTATAGACAAGCATATTCTGAACTTCAGTTGACAAACTGGTTGAAGCTTGAGATTCATCGTTTGACTTTACCGATTCCGAAAAGTCATCTCTTAAGCACATAGGCGTCCATTTGCTTAAGATACTTTATTTTTTACTAACTCCCTATTTAATAGTCGAAGATCACGATGGCCAACTTCGACATCGATTCTGGATGACTGGTGATGTCAGGATCGTTTCAAGAATTCATCTAAAAGCTCATCGAATCAAGGAAGAAATGTCCGGCTGGAGACACAACCGCAAAATCCATCGCTTAACCCTTGAAAAGGGCGACTCGACAAATTGCTTTTACGGTTCCACGGCCATTTTCCTAAGCCGCCCCGACACTTCAAACAAATGGGCCGCAAGAACGGTGAACCCTCACGATACGGTGACGAAGCTCACTGCATGATCGAGACATTCTGCATCCAACGGCCGCATATGGACACCTGAAGCTGAATTAAGGGCTTCAAAAGTAAAAGCGCCCCTGGCTCTATGTTGCACTGGTGTCATTTTGACGAAAGTTGAACTTTCAAATCCAAGTACCCTACTTTGACCTCTGATATCGGAGCTGGGATGACCCGTACCATCGCTTTAACTGGCTGTTTAAGGCCCACAAGAGAAGTCTCTGAGGTATTGAGGCAAGAAAACTGCTTCTAAGACTCAAAAACTCCAGTGCGTATTTTATTTATGTTTACCGCTACCAGACTTGGCCATTTTCTGCACATCCTCACTTTGTAGTATGACACCAAAGACCTCGCACGCACGAGCAACTGCCAAATGCTGAAGGCTGACGGCTATGCTCATTGGAAAGATAAATTGATTACGCTCAATAGTCGTGAAGACTTCGAACGCGAACGGGCTCATCTGACAGGCCTAAAGGCTAGGCGCCCTTGAACTGTGGAAATACACTGAAAATCATTTGATGGTCTGCCCATAAAAATTACGTGCTTGGTAGAATCTCCGCCACGACCACCAGGAACGTCGGATCGACAAGCTGAATGATGCGTTGCGGAGCCAGGCTAGAATACTACTGATGTTATGAAGATTCTGTCTGCAAATAATGCCATTTGGAGGGTCCTTTAAGCCAGCGCCCCTGGCCTGTACTTGCACTGGGCATAAACGGAGAAGCTCAGAAACGTGAAAACTCCATTTTAAGCTGATCTTTGGACGACTGCCGCCTGAACTCTGAGAGTCGGATGACTTCGCTTGATATCTCGTCGGATAAGCAGACTGGTTGTGAACAAATTGACTGCATCCGCATCGAAACTGTCGAGATTTACCCCTGCTTCAAGATGGGCGCCCTCAAGCTAGAGGCGCGCTTTTGCCTGGAAAAGACAAATTTCTCATCTCCTAAAATTTAGGGATTTTAACTTCTGTCGCGATTTGCCGGAGTTGTGGTTCTCGGAACGCCTCGCTGGATAGCTCAACGGATAGCCAGACTAATTCTGAAGAGATTGACTGGATGCTTGAACATTTTAACCAGAATCTTGACCTTCAATAAGTTGGGCGCCCCTGAGCTATACTTGCGCTTTTGGGCTTTTCCTCTGAGAAATCTCCATGATTTGATCTTTAAAAACTCTGCTTCGATCATTGAAAATACCGTCTGCAATATGAAATGTCGTCATGAGATGCTCCTTCGTCGTGAAGATCTTCATTTTGAGTCTCTGCTTCAGGTTTTGTTCAATATAACTGACTTTGACCGACAAACTATTGACAACTACTCCATGCTTGACATTGCCCAAAACTGTGTTTTACATCAAATTAGCAAGATTTAGACTTTAAAATGCAAAATGCCTTGATGAAGCAAAAAATTTGGTTTGGGTACAACACATTGAAACCAATGTGGTAGGTGCAAAGGCCTAGAAGAGTTGCCCCTAATGTAGATATTGAGTTAAAGAGAGGCTTCATAAAGGCCATTCTTAAAATAGAGTGCAAAGGATCTCAACATCATCAGTCATGAGTGGATCATATTTGTCATATTCAGTGGCCATGCAAAAAGAGGTGAGGTTGAATAGGGAGGCTTTGGTGCAAGATGACCCAATACTATGGTGGCATTTACATGGACCTCGATTAATGACAACCACACTAGCCATTCAACTCTTGTCATAATTGTTTAGTTCCGTTGTTGCTAAGAGAAATTGCTGTCCATACAATTTCGTCCACTTTGCGATGCCAAACACACTTATCTCTAAAAGAGCAAAAGAACTTGTGGCTAAATACGTAATGCCTTGTGTCTCATGGACCATAAAATGATGTGAAAGGAGAATCTAGCAGCATAGTGAGATGTAAATCTAGATAAGTCAATGTAAATTGATGAGGATCCAGAAAGGTTGGTTGGCGTCTCTCTAAAGGATCTCCAGATAGATGGGTCCAATGTCATGCCCCTGAAATTGCAACACTTAAAGTATAAGAAAAATCAAGCATCAAAATGCAAATAAATAAATAAAATAAATAACAATATGAATATATAAATATTAACAATATAATATTATAATTATTACAATATAATACTATAAGCATTTAAAATATATATACAAAACTAATATATAAATAAATATATACTAAAGAAAGGAAACATGTAATATGTTAATGTAAACAGCAACGATTACCATCATACATATAAGACAATCGATGGGATACAAAGCGGCAATCTTTAATGAGAAAGAAGTGCTTAAGAATTTGTGTTCACTAAGCCAGTGTTCAGACTTAATATGCAGCAATTGGGATATTAAGAAGACATCGATAGGCAGCAGTGTTTTAAGGCAGCGATCAAGACTAAAAGAATTGCAATTAAAATAATAATAATTAATACCAAACAAAGCCCTAAAGGCAGCGCTTAATCTGGAAGGGGTGTGACTATTGCAAGGCAATGATTGCATGAAGAGGTATGACTCTCTCAAGAAAAGGATATATAAGGAAGGTTAAATCACTTGTAAAAGGCATGAAAGGAAAATGAATTAGAAATCTAAAGAAGAACATAAAATGGAAGAATAAATAAAGAAAGCTGGAACAATATAAATATAATCAGATTTAAGGACGAATATATGAACAGCAAATGAGAATAGAAATACGAGTAACTCTTGAGTATAGCAGCAAATACATTATAGTCAGATTTGGAAGAAGAGATACGTGGGAAGATGGATATATACACAGCAAAGAAAGTATTCTCAGAATATTCTATATGATGGAGCATATTCTCAGAATGTTCTATGATGGCCGTCAAATATAATCCCATGGATAGCTAACATCAGTGTCTCATCATCGTCCATACATCCCTCAAGCCCCCCTCCCAACCCTAGTTTGCATGCAAAGGAGCAGTTTTTTTCTTTTCATCATTCACACCCCTTCACCCACCTGTCTCTCATAGCTGTGACATTAGATGACCTCCAAATAAATCAAGGTGTGGCCTCTCTATTCTGCAATTGCTGACTTTGTTTCTTTTGGCTTCTAGTTTCACTCTAGGCCTCACTCTTGTGTTGCAATACAATACCTATCAATCCTTCTATTGTTGAATCTCCACCTCTTGTGTGAGTACAAGCCTCTGTTTATGCAGTTTTGCAATCACTACAAATCAATTACAATACCAAACATCCAACACCTCAATAGAGAAGAAAGATGTTGATTTGTCTAATCTTTCTTCTTCAAGCAGTTAAATTCAAAGGCTAGTAAAGACAAAAAGTCTTTGAAGAAAAGTGTTAAGCCCCAACTTGAGTCACAAATTAATCTTGTTGATTCTAAGTCAAAAAGTATGTTGTCAAAACCCATCATGAAATACAATACCTATCAACCCTTCTATTGTTGAATATCCACCTATTGTGTGAGTCTAGGAGACAATAAAACCCAATAAACATCATATTGGTCTAGGGTACACAGGTTTTGTGAATTTTCATTGACCAAAATATTCCAAACCTATCAAATTTGTGTCGAAAGGTATTCAAAAACAACAATCAAGCCTTCACTTGTCAATTAGCCATGTAAAATTGACATGTTTCTAAGTCAACCAAAATAAACTTGCACTAAAACCCATTAAGTCCAAACATGTTATCATTGTGGACGTTGAGGCCATACCTCTCATTAATGTTTTCATCTACATCCTTCTCTAATCATGTGGTCGATACACACATTTTGAAAAACATTGTTATGTGAAAGATTTGCCTACCAAATCAATGAAGCATATACATTTTGGATGGATGAATAATTCCAAATGGAAAACTAAGGCTCAACTATTGTCAAAATCCTATATAAGAGTCCAATCGACCATTTCAGATGATAGCTCATCTACTCCTAATACAAATGTTGTTGTTGATCCACCTGATATGAAATTGAACATTACAGATATTGTTGAGCTTGTTGAACTTGTCTACTCACGATGCCAATGTTAGTTGTCAATCCAATTAATAATGAGCTTCGCATTGTAAATACTATTGATACTTATATTATCGAGCAACAACCTACTAAGAGAATTGTAGAGTTGCACTCAATTCCCACAAAGGATTATTATGCACTCAATATTTATGATTTCCCATTCTAACTAGCATATTGACAATGAGCACACCATAATGGTTAGATATGTAACTAGGTTCAAATTATTTGAGGCTATAGATATTCCCTCTTGTTGATTATTCTTTTGCACTTGAGTTGTAAGTTGAAAACCCAAAAGGGAAGTTTATTGGAAATTTGTGATGAAAACTCAAGAGGGAGTCATTGAGTTGTGAATCTTTATACTCAGGTTCATGTATGTTGATTTCCTTCCATGAAAACCTTTGCAAGAATTCTCCACTCTCATCTTACAAAGGGGAACATCAAGATTCAGATTTTGAGTTCTTCAAATATGGAACTTAGAGATTTCTCACAATGCCCATTGAGAATTTGTCATTCGAGCATATTGCCACTTATCACTATTGCATCTCAACAAGTAATGTTCTACTCGACACCTGAACACCTAAGATTGCACACCTCATTTTGGTTTTTGATGACTATGCATGGAGCGAGATCATCATAACCTTCTTTCCCAATGCAATTTTTTTTACCACACAATCAATTTTTTAAGTGTCAGCATGTGTCTTCATTTGCAAGCTAGATGGAAAGTTGGGTCATTCAATGCATGCATCAGCATACTTTTGGGTTACTCATAGGTGCGATCAGCCTAGGTTATCCAATTTTCCAGCCACATAATGTAGCTAGCATACTTTTGAGCTACTCATGGGCACAATCAGCCTAAAGACAAAAGTGACAAAGACAGAACTTAAACAGCCTCCTGCTGCAAATTTCACCACTCAAAAGTAATGTTGAGTTTTCAATCAACATAGAAAATGATGGTCAAAATTTTCACAAAAAAACAAATACGGTATTCTATCAAAACAGGATATAGCATCATGAATAGCTAACTGTATTTGAGAAAACAAACTCAAGTCTTTACCAAATCAATATCTTCATTCTTGAAAATTCTAAAACCGTAGAAGTAAACAAGCTATCACTCAAGCAAAACCTTTTGGAAAAGGTTGGAGCTTCATATCAAGCGAACATAAACAAGTTGCCCAATATACAACAAAAGCAGGGTTTTACCACTACCCCTTCTAATTAAGGGGGGATGTAATACTATTGTACATAATCCTAGCTGTATTAGGATAATATTTTTAATTTATATTTCCTAGATACTGTAAAAGCTAAACAAACATCTAGAAGATGAACAAAACAGTCATTTCATATTGATAAATATGTATATTGTTTCACATTTTGATCAATGGATGAATGTTATGTGTTTCACTGAACAGTTTATTGTTGTCCGTTCCATTTCATTTGTCAATCTTTTCTGCATTATATTCCTAGGCCTACAATATTTAGAATGTTTTGCTAGAATCATCACTTGTTTTAATACTACTTTGTTTTATGTTTATCTTTTGTAGAGGCCTCTAACCTAACAACCAAAAAAATAATTAGTAAACTGTTATATGCCATTTCCTTTATAAAATCTTGAAGATAAAGGATGTCATCTTTTTGTTGACAAAGTTCTAAAACAAGTAGATTAGCTGATGTTAACGTAGACCATTCTCAGCACACAACTGCAAGGCAGGGCCCACTTGTGGAACTATGTCTATAGACTATTCATTATATGATTATTTGCTAGTATGCAGTTTGATTCAGTTTATTATTGATATGTTTATGTTTTTAATATTGTAATTAGCAATTATAATATATGTGCAGATTGTATAAGCATTATATTTGTTTTTATCTTCATGATTGATTTAGCAATAGACATTTTATTGTGTTATAAACTGTTTTCACAATTAGTTATATCAACAATAACGTTTGATTCTTGTAGTTAGTTTTATCTTTTGTCATTTCTTGTAGCCAGCTTTGTTATCTTCTATAGCATTACTGTTTCGGTAGCATAGTTCTTTTTCTGCAGCCAGCACTGCCCTTGTCCATCTTTCCTTCCTAAAATAGTTGCATACATACCATACTCAACTTCATCACCTACAGCCCTTATGCACATTTCCGCTATCTTTCACAAGCTTATGCTCCCAAATTGACAATGGATTAAACTAAACTATATTATTTCAAGTATATTGACATTGAATTTAAACATCAATCTATTCCATAAAGCTGTCGCATAACCAGCTCAGTTTCATCCAATCAATAATCTTGTTTATCAAGTTGGAGTATGCCCCTTTTATTTTGCCTAAGTATGTAAGAAGCCTTGATAAAATCTCCCCTTGAATGACTGATTTTTGATGATAGGAATTTTGTCAATTTAGTTTGCTTACAAACCATTCAACTGCTCTACTTGAAACCTTTTTGTGTTTTTGGTGTATGAGATGAATGCATAAATGTTAAAGGCTTCTAAATGATTTTTCCAAGGACTGAAGTAAAACTGAGAATGCAATGCAAAGCCTCTTTTTGACCTTCAAATGCAAGGAATGACTGAAATAACTTAAAATCTGCATCTACAGCATTATGGTATTTCGTCAAACAATTGATGTGTATACTACAAAACTCCTTTATTGCTATGATGACTGATTGCATTTGATATAACAGAATGATGCAATTACAATCAGCTGTACCACTGCTAACAACACTATAGGAGATGCAAATATGGTAACAATGCAAGATACAGGTATGCTGTATAAGACAGCAATGTAATATATTCGCCTAATACAATATTTCAACTAGAATCGCTATTACAATATCCTCAATACAATGCCAATAATCTCTATGCAACTTCTAAATGAGAACCTGGAATCCAATGCATGCCTTAAATGAGGATCAACAACTGTAGCCAATGGAGACTCAGATTTATAAGCACGTACAGGTAGGGTATTGACTGATTTTGATCTTGCCTGGACTGAGAACTCTTAACAGCACTTGCAGATTGAATGTATATGCCCAGAAAACTCCCACATCCGGCCTCTTATGAATATCATACACTTCCAGCAATAGGTGTGCAGCTCGGATAACAATAGCAGCAAGATAAGATGTGCTTCTTTGGCAAATAAAGTCACACATTCAGGTTTGATTTAATACTCAGAAATGGATTCCAGAACACAATCACCTTTCATGCCACAATACGAAGGACACTTGCAGCAATGAGAGTCAAAACCCTTGCCAAACTCAAAATTGATTTTTACTATTCATGTTACTATAGCGGTACTGTAGAGGCACTATTCACGTCACTGTAGCAGCATTATTAAAACTTCTGATCTGCACAATATTCTTTGATGTTTCTTGAAGTATGTATCTCCAATGATGGTTCTTTCAACAATCTAGAAACTTCTCTTCAAACCTTTGAATAAACTTCTTCAATTCTCCCACAATGAAGCTCAAATTGGACTCCTGGATGAAGCCCACACTCGGACAATAATCTCAGCTGGTCTTTCACAGCCTCAAAATTGCACAACCTATGAGAGTTTTTGTTCCCAAAGACTCAACAATGGCAGAAACCCTAGCTGGTTCCTTCTCCAAGCACGAACTCCAAAATCATAAGTTTTTAATCTTCAAACATAATGAAAATGAATTCCTTTTGATGCCTTTTATAATCTCTCAAAGGAGGTCGACCCCTTAATGGCATTTAAATTGCTTTTCAAATCCACTTTTAGGTTTTTAATAAAAACTTTATAATATGTCTCCAAACTTGGGTGTTCAAATCCATAATATAATAAATGTACTTTAAGTGATTTTAATTGAGGGTCATGGCCTCATCAGAAATAAAGTACACTTCTTGACTTTATAATTTAACTTTATATTATTTAATTATCATTTAAGTACCTTTAATGATAATTACTCATTAAAAACTTAATATTTCACCCATCCAACTAATTAAGAGGTCAACACTGCATCTGAGACCTGTCCAGGTGCCTTACTAAATATAGCAACCCTGACTCCCCTGAAATGGTGACTTTCTATAAATAGTAAGTATGAGGAACTAAGTCTAACGAAGGCCAAACCTGAACCCACACTGAGCTTTGAAGGAGAAAACACACTGATGTCTGCCAAAAAGGGACCCTCTAACCATCTGAGTTAGCCTACGAGGGCCTGTGATAGGCTAAACCGTCAATAAACAAGATCATATTGAAAAGGGGACATTACAAAGTACTACAAACACTATGCAAGGCTCATACTTCCTTTGATCAAACCTCTTTCTAGTAACTCTTCTACTTGTCTTATTTAGCAAATTAGATATAAGAATGTGAGATACTCCACACAAGCAACAATCCCTCTAGCATCTCACCATTGATGCTATTTGCATACTCTTCGAGTAGCAATGTAACCTCTAGCTCCTTTGAGTTGTGGAGCACCTTCTTGTACATGGGCTTGAGCACTACCACATGGCATTCCTCTACATTCCTTACCTCTTTGAGAAATCCTTGCTGCTTAAGATTACCTGAGTTGTGATTTCTTCCGCATTCATTAGCAATGACTCATCCTTCATGATGGTGAAGGTGCTCTTATGTGCATTATGGATTGTGCGTCTATCATATTGCCATGGCTTTCCCACAACACACGGTATGAATCCATAGGGATCACATCACACCATACCTTATATATGTATCCTCCAATGTGCAATCTAACCTTACACTATTCAACCATGGTGTATGAGGTGTGACAACTTTTAACCACAATTTTGAACCATTTCTATAGACACCAAGTCATTTGTGCTACCACCATCAATTATCAACTTGCACCACTTGCTGCCTAACTTGCACTTAATGTGGAAGATGTTCTTCCTCGACTAAGGTCCATTCTCCTCTTTTGCCAACTTGAGCAATACCTTGTGCATCATCAAGTTTTGAGTTGTGCATTTTGCCTTGCTATCCACTTCACCTTGTGTAGCATGCACTCTTTTCACTAAACAACCCTACTCTCCCTTCAAGCTTTGCACAAACTTATTTTGGCAATTTCCATTTGCATATAGGTTCATCTTCCTATGCCTTGTTTTCCCTTTCTACCTCTATTCTTTATTCTTATCCTATTGTCTACAAGACAACTTTTCCACTTTGAGCCCTACTTGGTAAGCTACTTCTTCAAAAAGTATATTATGCAAACATGTTTCATCTTGAATAAATAGATGTAAACCATTGACATACTTAGAACACTGTCACCTTTTATATGACCAGCCCAAATACAGTCTATAAAACTCCTCTATATAATATTTAACAAATGTCTCCTTTTGGTGTAGATTTTGGAGCTTCTTAAACAAATCCATTGTGTAGTCTTACACCGTGAACTTCTCTTTGAGCTTCTTGACCATGATGTCCCAATCTGCAATCTTCCTCTTATTCTTCTTGATACATTCATTTTGCACAAATCCCATCACAATGTAGTGTGTCAATTCAGCTTTATGTTCATGTATTTGATTCTTTGGAGGTTCTCGATTGATTCAATTTCAAAATTCTTCTCAAGATTTATTATCTAGTTTATCAACTCTTCTAGATTCAAGCTTCCTAAACAGGTTGGGAGATTAAAGCTCGATTTCCTTCCAACTTTCATTATAGCTCTTGAAAATCTATCCATTGTCATGACTTCCTCCTCAATTGTTGTACTCCATTTTGTTTGTTTCTTTTTTGTCAATTGATCCTCAATCTTGTGTTAGTCTAATAAATTGTGGTTTGCCTTGATCAGTTTGCTTAAGTTTGTCCTATCCTGGTCTCTTTTTCTAACGAATTTTGCAAGGCGAAGTGATCATTGCAATCCCAATAAGGACTAGATAATAAAGTTGTTTAAAGGCAAAGATGCAAAGAATGATAACGACAATGGAACAAAAAGAAGTAACAAACAAGAGTAGATAAATTGATTAGACATGGAAAAATGAATCGGGATTTTGCCTAAGTGTAAAGGAGCATGAAATGATAAAAGGTTGTGAAGTCTACAAAGCAGCAAAGTGGTGAAATGGTTCACAAACTCCTCCTAAAGTTCTTTTTGGAAAAGAATTGAGTGTATTCCGCCTCAACATCAAAAATTGGATAAAGAGACCCAAGCACATGCCTAAGGTGGCTTTGCCACATGTTTTCTCTGCTGGTGCACAATTTCAATGGATAAGCGATGAGGAAACTCCACCATCATAAGCAAAAGTGGGCAAAAACTTAGTTTGTGTTCATGTTGAAAGGATGACATGCTGAAACAAGGCACACCTTTTAAAGGGTTTAGCCATAAGTTTTTCATGCTTGAAACACATTAAAAAGTGACAATTGTAGTAGATTCATAGCAAATATGGAAGGGGTAACTTTGTGAGACTCAATCATTGGTTTTTGTGGAAATAACCCATCTAAGTTCCTATAATGTCCCTCTTCTCAGTCCATTTGAACATTCTTAGGAAGTTCCAAGATTCTTGGAGAGTGTTGGTTTTATCAAAACAGTATTCTGACAATGGTAAGAGTATTCCAAGAGTCGAGATGAATACGATGGTTTTTTCCAAGTGCAGATCCAACTTTCAAGTAGCATTCCACATTTCTTGGAGATTTTCAACATCCTTGGAGAGCACCAACTTTATTAAGACCTTGTGATGTGTGGATAAAAGTAATTAAATAAATAATGTCTTAAGGTGACTTTATATTATAAAGGCAACTTGCTGAAGGTTTTGCAAATGGGGTAACAACTCAAGTGGGCTTAACCTTGGAGAAAACTCCCTGGTTAAGCGCGCTTGAGCTGGAGCAGTACTGGGATGGGTGACCTCTGGGACGGACCAGTGCTTCACCTTTGTGAGCATCACCTAGATGCAATGAGTGCTAAGTGGACCATTCGCTATCATGAGTGATGGGTTCTTGTGAACCACTACTCATGAAACATGGGTCAATGAGTTTGACTTGAAACTACACGGTTGAATCCTGATAGCAATATCATAAGGCAACTTATGTTTATTTATTTATGTATTTTAAAGAAGAATAGTCTACATCATAAAGTGTTTATAAAAGAGGGCCTAAAAGTGTTAGCACTAGGCAGCTGGTACAAGTTTTTTGTGGAAATAACCCACCTACGTTCCTATAATGTCCCTTTTTCAATCCATTCCAACATTCTTAGGAAGTTCCAAGATTCTTGGAGAGTGTCGATCTTATCAAAATAATTTTTTGACAATGGCACAGTATTCCAAGAGTCGAGATGAATATGATCATTTTTTCCAAGTGTAGATCCAACTTTCAAATAGCATTCCACATTTCTTGGAGATATCCAACATCCTTGGAGAGCACCAACTTTCCGAAGACCTTGGGATGTGTGGATAAAACTAATTAAATAATCTTAAGTTGACTTTATATTATAAAGAAAACTTATGTTTATTTATTTATGTATTTTAAAGAAGGGTGACCTATGTCATAAAGTGTTTCTAAAAGAGGGCCTAAAGTTATCACTAGGCATGTGGTCCAAGTGACTTAAAGGTTATTATCTAAAAGCAAAATTGAAATGGAGAATTAAAAGTGATATTTAATTAAAATTTCTCGAAAAAGTCACTTTATTTTATTAAAGGAAAATGTTTTTTTGAAAAAATAATAAAAATGCAAAAAAACACTTTTTTGAAAAAAGCAATGAGAAAGCAAAAGCCATTTTTTCAAAAGAGCAGCGAAACCTCAAATAGCTCGAAAAATTTATGAAAGGATGTTGGGTCTTGAAAAGAAGGGTTACCATATTTTTTTCATTTGCATTTGCTCTGAGTAAGAATGTGAGTTCATATTTCTTGAGAACGAAAACCCTTTTGGAATACCAATTTCAAGGATGAAACCCCTCCTAGCTGGATAAAGTGGTTCCATCTAGAAATCACCAATGTGCTAAAGATATTGGGTTTTGGAGACGAAAACCTTCAACAACCATTGGAGCAATTTCATTCAAAGATTGTCTTTGTGTTGAAAGTGAAGATTTCTCAATTTGTACTACAAGGTTAAGTTATTTTTCCATTTGTGTGCTAATGGAGGTTTTTGATGTGTTTTGACATGTTATGGAGTTTCTTCCTGTTGTTCCTTGCTGGTCGTACAGGTTCAAGGAAGATTTTTCATGTCTTTGGGTTTGTTTATGATTTTTTTTGTGCAATGTAGATGCTCCTACTCGTAGGGGAGTTAAGGTTTGATGTTATTGGTGATTTTTATGGATGTTGGGTGTGTTGTTCTTGGTTTCCAACTTCATATCAGGCCTGTATATGTCTGATTTCCTCTTAGCAGCTTGATATTGTTCAGCTCTAGTGTGTTTGGGTGTTGGTTGAGGTAGTTTGGAGTGCCTTATCAACCATTATTTCAATATTGGGTGAGTTTCCTTTAGTTTGGGGTTATTGGATCAGCTTATAGTGGTATTTTCGTGTTTGTTGTTGAATATTTTTGTCATTGATGTCAAAGGTGCGTCTAGAGGTAGTATCTCAGCTTTGTAATTCAAATGAATGTAGTTGAAATGATCAATTATGTGTGGCGGATCATTTGTGTCAGAAAATTTGTTTCCTTATGCCATGTCAGGATTGAAAGTCAAATGCCAAGTCAGAATTGAATGTCAATGCCATATCAGCCTTGACTTGTCAAAGGGATGAGTCAAGAGATTTGTAATGCCTATGTATTGAATGACAGCAGTGTAGGAGTTAATGGTAAACTCCTCAAACATCCTAGGATCACCTGCAAGACAAAATAGCTTCCACAAGAGAGAAATGGCAGAAATATCATGCTATCATTAAGGATGCAAGAATGTCAAACTGAATATGACAAAGTACATATGATGCCTTGCATATATAGGCAAGGTGGTGAATAGGATTAGATAAGATCATGACAAGTGTCTTAATCTTATCACATGAGACAACTAAGTCCTAACAACCTAGGATAGGATAAATTCTAGAAAAAACAACTCATCCTTCTAGAAGGAATCTTAGAGCCTAAGTAAACTTAACATGTGAATATGTCCCCTAATTACCTAGTGAGTGAATTGACTAGGTACAAGACATTTATTCACACAAACACCCCCCCTTAAGTGGACCTTAGGGGAGAAGATTATTATGCAAAGACACAAAGATGCAAAGATGGGTCCCAGCTACGAGGCCATGTTAGGTACCCATGAACAAATGCAAAGAAATTTCTCACAAACGAAGAAAAGGAGAAAAATCAATGAGACAAAACTCCTCCCTAAAAGAGAAATGAAATACAATAAAGATATCCATCACAAATCCAATCAATCTCTATCCACACAAAGGATGATAAGAGAGATCATACAACCCTCCCATAATGAGATAACCTACTACAAAGAAGCACTAGAAGCACACTTGTGGAGTAACACTGGAATCTTGAATTTGGCAACCAAGGAAAGATACTTTTGTTTGCTAGATACCATATTAGAGTCACTCAAGGACTCGGGTCAAAAACATGATAAAGCAATAGCAGACCCAATGCCAAGGAACACTAGAAAACTCGCAAACTGGCACAACTCTGGAATCTATGAAGCAATAGTTGATTGACAAAAGACTAGAACTAAAATGAAGTGCAAAGAGAATGCAAACCTAATGCACACAAAAAATAGTGCATGCATTGATAATTGTTCACATTTGCCTCCATGAATAAAAATGACCTTATATCTGTGTAGAGGACAAAATTAGTTTTCCAATGCCCACTTGAATCACGAAAATCTGATAACCAAGGCAAAAGTTATGAATATTTTTTTTTAAACTGAATTTAGCCTGCAGGAAACGGTTTTTTTCTAGCAAAAAGGTTTTACTTCTGATTTGACTTTTGAAAAATCTATTCATGTGAGTAGACAATAACAAAAATCTAGATATATTCTGATCCGAAGAACAAAACCCAGAAATGTTTTTTTGATTCAGCAAGCAGAAGATGAAAAAATGAATTTTATTTAACCTGCATCATTTAGAAAAAATGACATGCGGCGCTTTTTGGACAGCAATTCTTCTAAATCTATTATTATGCAAAATCTAATCAATACATGCAAAATCTAATCAATACCTAGAAAGTGTCTTGACTCTAGGCACAAAACCCAGAAATCGTTTTTCTTACCAATGAGTGGAAGTTGAATTTCTGAAACAAAAATGAAAAAGGCTCCAATAGAAATCTGTTTGCCAAATTTGAGCTTCAAACCCTTGCAGATTTGACAAAATATGTCAAATTTTGATGAAACGAAAGCCGATCTTGACTTTCTCTAACACCTTGGATTCAATGGCAATGCTCTCAAGACCCCAACTCGCACCTAGCAAAACTTTCATGCCAAGATTGGTCCCTTAGATCTGGGAAGAAATCTGTAGCACTAAAGCTCTGATACCATGCAGGAGTTTATGGTGAACTCCTCAAACACCCCAAGATCACCTACAAGACAAAATAACTTCCACAAGAGAGAAATAGTAAAAATATCATGCTATCATTAAGGATGCAAGAATGCCAAATGAAATACGTGGGCAGTAGGGTGAGTGGTTCTCCACACAAGGAGTTGTGGATTGTGGAGAACTGGCGATTAACCTCGGTCAAGGGAGGTGTTGTCACCAAATCACACATCGCCCCATTGCAAATGGGGACCCCCGCTTTAGTCTTGCCTGGTGTCTTAGTGTTAGAGTTGGTTCTAGCGTGAGCTTCAATTTCTTTGAGTCTCTTTCGAAACAGAGATGGGTCGACACGTTCAAGGTCTGAGTTTGAGTCAAAACTTGTCAAGATTTGAGATGGCTAAGTAGGTCAGGTCAGTGCTTGGAGGGTCAAATGAAGTTTCTGACGCCACAAGAGTGCTCAGAAGGGTTGTTGCAGTAAAAACGACTGTTCAACGGGCGAATTCGGACAACCTTGCTTTTTTGTGCTTGTTGCTTTTTTTGCTTTTTCGAAAGTTCCATTTTTGGCATTTTGAGACCAATCAGGGATTTACTATTTTTAGAAATTTTGCTTTTTGCTTTTTTCTATTTTTAGAAAGTGCCAAGGTTAGGGTTTCAGGGTATCAAGGCAAAAAACCTATAAAGTCTGCCCCAGACATGAAGAAATCCTCCTCAAGCCATGAAGTTCGCCCATGATGGAAAATCTAGTTGAATTCTTGAGAAATCCATTTGCGAGGTAAAATCCACTTGGAATAAAATCCATCGAAGATGAAATCCGCTAAAAATGACATGAAATCCAGTTGAAGTTGGCTCACCTCCAAGAGTAAAATCCAGTTTGTTGAGGTAAAATACCAGTTGGGCAAATGTGTCTAAAAGTAGAAATTCAACTCGAAGTGGATAAAATTGCTTAAGGCAAATGATGGAAAATCCAATTAAAACCTCAAGAATTCCTTGTTGAAGTTTTCAAAATCAAAAATACCACCTTAAGGTAAGAAATCCGCTTGAAATGATGAAAAATCCAGTTGAGGGGCGTATTTCCCAAGAAGAAACCCACAAAATTGACGAAGGCATAAAGTCTACTTGGAGAAGGAAGGAAAATCCAGTTCCAAAGTCAAAAATTCCACATAAAGGTCAATTCTAAAAATAACTTAAGTTTTTTTTTATTATTTGAAAACTTCACAAGCAAGCAAGGAGGGTGCCCAAGGAAAAATCAAAAAGAAGGATAAGTTTTCATTTTATTTTTTTTGATAAAGCAACCAATCATGAGGGAGGTCGAACTCTGTGAAAAAGGAAAGGTTTTGCTTATAAAAGGAGGCACTTGAAGTGTCTTTTTTATTCAACACAAGTTAAAACTATTCTTAGCAATCTTCAACACAGCCATAGGCGTCCTTCAAATTTTGCATGAGCTGCAAATCTGATCAGTCCAAGCACAATAAGTCAAATACATTCTCAAAATTCCAAGTTTTTCAAGCTTCTGCAAGTTCACAAGCTGCAAATTTCGAGAAGAATGAGAATTTAAATCATAAATTTGCAGATAAATTCCAGCTTCAGGCTCACAAATTCTCGTATAATAATTAAATTTCTCTGAATATTTTTGAAATAACAAGGGTTGGTAATAGGAATTCATTTTTGTTTGAATTTATTTTCTAATCAACCCTTGCAGTCGAGTTTTGGAATTCTAAATCAATTAATTAAAGCACTCACCCAGCCTTAGGATTTTAAGCATAACACCTTGTTTATAATTTATCCATGCTTTCTAACTTCAAGCTTCATACAGGCACCATGTTTGCATCCAAGAACATGGGAGGAGTAATTAGAAAGAATCAAGTCAGGGAGGTTCTCAAAGGGCTTTATCCAGAATCCCAGCTATCATCTATGTGGAAGAAAGTTGGAGATACCAACTTTGAGCAATTCAACACGAGGAGAATGTTTGGCACCCAGAATGAAATGCCTACACCCATAGTCAAATGCGCACTTCAACAAGCAGCTGGTTTTCCACCTGCAGTTTAATGTAGTGAGCTCATAGTTGAATGCGCCAGAAGATACGATCCACAAGCACGATCCATCAAAGCATCTAATGGGATTCCTTTGGCTTATTTTACCGAAGACTCAGTTAGAGAAGTGTTTGGCATTCCTTGTCGCCACAAGATGTTGAGCAGAACTCAAGAGGAATCACAAGTAATGTTTGATCAAGCGAAGGAGGCCTGTATGGATATAGTCAACACTAATTGGGTCAAGGAACCAAAGAAACATCGCTCCAAGTTTGCTCAATGCATTGAGGCCTTGGATGTAATTGGAGTGCAGCTGGATACTTTAACGAACATATCAATGGAGGAACTCGACCTAGTGATAACAAGATTCCTTGCATTCACAACCAGAGAGCAAGCAAAGGGGAATTGCATTTTGGATTCTTGCTTACTTGATTAGCTTGCGAGGTGTCAGTGTTTTCCATACTCCAAGTGGCTCATCTTCCTTGTGCCATGTGTCCCAAAAGTTAGTTATGCTTTTATAGTTAGGGTTTTAGGAAATAATCTTGGTTGTTGATCTCAAATCAATCTAGGTCGTTGCTTTGTAATTGGGGTGCCTATATAAACCCTTCTCATTTCATTTGTTCAGAGACTTGTGAAATTGTTGCTAAGAGCGCTATCAAATTAATAATTAGACTCACTGATGAGCATTTGTTAGTTTGAAAGCTTGCATGGTTTCATATTTCCTCAATAAAATAGATTTGTTTTCAGCAGTTTTAAATGAATGAAGGATTGATAGTGTTGCTAATGGTGAAATTAGTTCATACCTTTTTCAATTAAATGATTTTCAATTTGATGTGTAAGGTTAGTCTTAACTCTTAAATTACTAAACTCGAATTCTATTACTTATGTTCATTGTTTGAATTGATGATGGTCTTGAGTAATAGGATATCATTCATGAATCCCGTTGAAGATTGCACCATCTTTGTCTAGTTGTTGTAGTCATTGTACTTGGCAAAGCAAAGATAGGTTTAAATTTAGCCATCCAACACTTGTCTTTTGAGTTCATAGGAGTAGTTTAGAATTAGTCTAATCTCTAAAACCCTTATCCTTTTTTATTTTATTTTCAAAATCAACATCAATAAGATCTCAACACTCGTAGATAATAGTATCCATATTCCAAAGTGTTGAAAAGTTGTTGCAAGAGTCTTAAAGGAAGAAGGATCGAACCAATAATTTGAGCGTAAGTCCCCCTTGCAATACCAGCAAAACATAGCAAACCAACTGAGACTATCCTATACGCACCATGAACCTTGGAGTCTACTTTGTGATCACTTAGCTTAGCACATTGGAAACTTTGTTCAAGAGAGAGTAGGATATTCCATTGGGTATTTTATTCTAATGTTGGTTGAGGTCACAAAACCCGCATCAACAGGAGGTTTGGTATATCTCTGGGAGGTATAGTTGGCAGTGCCACCTCATGGCGTTTGGTGGCTAGGACAGTTGGGCGGACATGTGGATGCAATGACGGCATCGATGCTCAGAGATATCCTATCATCATTATTAGGAAGTCGGGCTATATACAAAGCACACATTTTGACAACTCGAACTGTCATTTTGTTCTTGCTTTGGGTTAATGCGTGTTGATTTCCATGAGTGATTTGGGCCCTCTACATCATTTTTGGGTTGGTAACATGCACAGCAATCATGCGAAGCAATTAATACAAGTATCGGTCGTGGCACTTGGCAAGCTAAATATTCACAACCAGCGGTAGGGATTTCATTCCACTCATCGGTTTTAGGTTAATCAACTTCATTGGTGTGTTCTGGCTTTACAAAGAGATATGGAGGAGCGCTCAAAGTTCATTGTGCGTATGTTCTCTGAGACATTGACATCCATTGGAGCTGATACGCCAATTCACTTGGACAGTTTAGTGCGCCAAATGGCCTTTCGCGGGGTCATAACGAATCATCGTCTCAAGGGCCTGCTTAAAAAACATGATCCTCTCATTTTGGCCACTGTCAAAATAATTTGGGGAAAGGCTTTCCCAAGAATAGTGAGTCCTTCAGAGTTGACACAACTATCACCTCGCGTTTCCTGGCTTTTCTGCTGGACATTCGCATGGTGAAGAAGGATATGGCAACATTGATAAAGAGGCTTTTCTCAATGGACTATTTGGTCGGTCTGGAGGAGGTTCTCCTCATCGCCATCTCTGGCACTGGTGTGCCACGGCCAAAAGACATGGCCCAATTCTATGTGTCCGAGGTAGTGAAATACTATCCTTTCATTCCGGACCTGAACGATATGGCCTTGGTGGAACACAGGCAAATTGCCGCGGTGAGTGTTGATTATCTACAAAGAGTATTCCAATTGCAAGTATCATTTGCGGAGAAATGGGTCTCCGACTTCAAATCCTTTGCACTGGCTAATGGCTTCCTTGGTATTGCGGGGTCTTCCTAATTTGTCTAGGTATGTCTCTAGTTCATACGTTGTGTTTTGTCTCGGGTGGTTCAGAAATTATGTGATATGTTGGTTGGTAGTGATTAGTTGTAATATGCCTTTCTATGATCTCCTATGTCCATAGATAGTAGGTTAGTCCATGGCAGTCGATATGGCCAATGTGGCATTTTGTATGGGAAAAACTTGTTTGGTGGTTTTTACTGGCAGAGATCCTCTACATTTTGCAACTTGCATAGCAAATGCTTGTATATTTCTAGAATATTTAATATAAATCATCTTACGTATCAAAAAAAAACCAAAATGAATATGGCAAAGTACATATGATGCCTTGCATATACAGGCAAAGTGGTGAATTGGATTTGACAAGATCATGACAAGTGTCTTAATCCTATCACATGAAACAGCCAAGTCCTAACAACCTAGGATAAGATAAATTCTAGAAAAGACAACTCATCCTTCTAGAAGGAATTTTAGAGGCTAAGTTAACATGTGAATATGTCCCCTAATTACCTAGTGAGTGAATTAACTAGGTACAAAACATTTATTCACACCAACAAGTGGCTTGTGAATGTAATGTTCAATTCTCACTCTTGAGCAGTGCAATGATTCAATTAGCCTATTCCAGAGTTTTCGTAGGCTAGTTGATGTGGTTAGGGGACTCAGTTGCTACCATTGATGTTCAGTGTTGGGATTTCTAGAGGGGTTTCTATTTATAACAGTGGTTGTTCATGATGTTGCTATCTTCATTTGGTCACAGTATTCTTCTTTGGTCTTCAGTTTCGCTCAGTTTGGGTGTTTGGCATATACTTACTATTTATAGCAGTGCTATTTACAGTAAGTCATCTTTGGGGGAGTTGGTCCCAGGCTAGTTTTCTCGCAGCAATATTATTACTCAATTTATTTTCGGAGAGGCTAAGGTTGCAGTATTTGATATTTGCTTAATTCGACCACTTAAGTTATTTTATAGAGATATATTATAAACTTAAGTTGAGGGTAAAAGTGGTCATTCAAAAAAGTGTACCTTGAGCCTAGACAAACAACTTTAAGTTGTTTTTAAAAGATTAATTAATATTATATTTCGCCATAAAGTGGACGCCTAGATAAGGGAGGAAATATATTTTAAAATGTTAAATATTTCAAAAGAAGAGAAGGGTGTTGGTTTCTAGGAAGAAATTAAGAAGTTTTTTAAGTCCATCACCCTAGTTCTTTATATTCTCTTTTTGGCTCTCATTTTCATATCTCTACTTTGACAACATAACGAAATGCTACCAGATTGCTTCCAAGTTGCTTGGGCTGCGAACTAAGGATGAAAACCCTCTTCGTATGGGCTGGTTTCAGTGGTGAAATATCCACCCAAATCATATATTGAGAAGTTTCTTCAGCTGAGATCAAAAGAGCTTCACAGGGTTCGATTTGGTGATTGAAAAGATGAAGATTTATTAGTACTTTTAAGAGTTTTTTGTGTGTTTAGCTTGCTTTCTATTTGGTGTGGTTTTATGCAGTTTTTTGGTGTGGTTTTATTCATTTTTTGGGTGTTTCTAACCATGGACTTGAACCTAGTTTTTGACTCATTGCTCGGAGATGAATGGATAAATCAAAATGGGTGTTGACTAAATGAAAGACCAATAACAAGGCGATTCTAAAGAGTGTTTATTTACAATTTTTGGTGGAGTTTATGATTTTCTAGGGCTGATCGAACTTCCAAGGAGGCCGCCTTCTTGCTGCAAAGAACACCTTGTTTTGGCCAGCACGTGTGGAGTTTGGGTGTTGGACTTTGGAGAATAGAGAGATTTTGAAGGCTAAAGCTTGGGTTTGTCCAGTGCTTATCCTGGAGCCTTATTACTACTGTAACAAGTTCCTTCCAAGTCTGATATACCTATGTAATATTCTAATTTTATAACAATAAATGAATGTTTAATGATGCTCATTGAAGTTTCTATTGAAAGACGATGTTATTTAGCATTTCCTATTATTGCAATCATTTATTTAATGTTGTATGCATCTGAAACACATTGAAACAAACTCAAAAAACATCATTGACTTTAATGCAAAAAGTACATATGGCTGCAAATAACAGAAAATGGGGTGACTTTCAGATTGGCTGCTTGTTACTTTGCTTCAAAAAATTCTAAGTTCTATAAGAAGAGAAATTTAGACAACGAAGACCCGTATGCCTCACTAAAAAGAGACATATCTATTTTCAGCGCACTTGGAGATGTTGTCTTAATGGGTGACTTTAATGCAAGGACAGCTAATAATCAGTCTCTTCAGCTGAGCAGGGATGAAAAAGGGGAGAACAATCCTTTATGGTTAGAGGAAGGTGGAGATCAATATTGGGAAAGAACATCCCAAGATGACATTGGGGATGTGACCCCGTTTGGGACTGAATTACTTGGGCTTTGTAGTCTGTTTGGCATGGTTATTTGTAATGGGATGAGAGATTGGCCAAAGTCGGGGGGTATCACTTGCAAAACGTATAATGGTCAAAGTGTGGTGGACTATGTGATTTGCTCTCAAGGTTTTGTCTCTAGATTGCTAGAGTTTGATATTGAGGACTGCCCTATTGGGATGAAATCTGACCACTTACCTCTTCTGGTTAAACTCCGCATGTCCCCAATCAGCCAACACATTAAACAGGTTCAGCACATGCAAAATAAAACCCTCCCCAAGGGTAAAATCCTCTTGAATAAAGAAAATAGAGAAAGATTTAACGCTGTTCTTAAACAACATTTCCATGATTTAAAAAACAACGGAGAGGTCAAAGCAACAAAGGATGGGGACATCCACATTCACAGCAATTCACTGATCCCAATAATTCACAAGGCTTTAAATGCATGCAAAAGGTCCCACCCCAAGATGAGGACTACAAACACTTTCCCGGCAAATCCATGGTATGATGAAGAATGTAAGGCAGCCAAGAGATCACTAAAAAAGAAAGGAATGGACAAAGAGTACAAGAAAAAATATGAAAAATTGGTGCAGTCAAAAAAATATGATTATGTAAATGAAAGAAGGAAGGAGCTAATCTCGCTTGGAAAACAGAACCCTAAAGGTTTTTGGAGAGAATTGCAACAAAAGAAAAAGAGGACTGAAAACAGTATTACAGATGGCCAATGGCTAGAGTATGCTAGGCTTCTTTACGAGCGGGTTCATGAGAAAGACCATCCACTTGTTATTAACACATCAATGGAACTATTCATTGTGGATGATATCAAATAAGGAATAAAGAATTTAGCAAGTGGTAAAGCACAAGACATAGATGGGTTGTAGGCTGAATTTTTAAAATGGGGGATCGAGACTCTTGCTCCTTACATAAAAAGAATTTTCAATAATGTCAATCAAGAGGGATTTCCTATGGAGTGGACCACTAGTGTGGTCATTCCTCTATTCAAAAGTGGTGATATCAACAATCCATCTAACTACCGTATGATTATGGTCAATCCTATCTTTGGCAAGCTCTTTGGGAGCATGATTGAGTGTAGGATCAGCAGTTGGGCAGAAAATGAGGGCAAAAGAGCAAAGGGACAGGCAGGCTTTAGGTCAAGACACTCTACCATTGATCATTGCATCACCCTTAGGCATTTGATTGAGAAAGTTTGGAACACTCAGGGCGAGGAAGCTTATTGTTGTTTTGTTGATTTCAAGAAAGCTTTTGACACGGTACCTAGAGACAAACTATGGAATAGAATGGAGGAATTAGGCATCCCAAATGTGTATAGAGCAGCTGTTCACAGATTGTATGAGAATGTTAGAGCTAAAATCAGAACAAGTGATGGTATGTCAGAATGTTTTGGTAGCGACATTGGAGTTAAAAAGGGCTGTCCTCTATCTCCCACGCTTTTTGGGTTATACATTGATAAGTTGGAAGCTTGGTTAAGCAAGACGGATGGGGATGGTATTCAATTAGCAGGTTATGTGGTGAAGCTACTCTTATATGCTGATGATCTTATCCTAATTTCAAAAACAGCACATGGGTTAAGAGAACATCTGAAAGGTCTAGACCTCTTTTGTCATGAGGTTGGGATGCAAGTGAATATCACCAAGACCAAAATCATGATTTTCTCATTGAATAGAAAAGATAACCAGAATACCTTTCTTTTTGAAGGCAGCCCGCTTGAAATAGTCAAAGAATACAAGTACCTTGGGATTGACTTTCATTATAAGCTCAGTTGGGAGACTTGTCGGACGAAAAGGATACAGGGAGGTTGGAAAGCTTCTTACCTTTTACAAAATAGGTGTAGAAAAGTCGAGCTTTGGGATTGGAAAACCAAGAAAACCCTTTTTGGTTTGCTTGTTGCTCCGGTTGTACTTTATGGGTGTGAGGTATGGGGAAATAGTATGTCAAAATGCAGTTGGAGACAACTAGAAAGAATTCAAAAACATCTAATAACAAGCAGTCTCAAAGTCAAAACCACTGTCCCCTATGAAATTCTTTTAGCTGAAACAGGGTCTTTTCCATTGGAAGCATCGGCTTTAATCCGGTTGATAAGCTATTTAAAGAAGGTTGAAAACATGGATAACCACCGTTGGCCCAAAACAGCTATGAAGGAGACGCTAGAACGTAGGAAGAAAACTTGGATGAAACAAAACCACAAGTGGATGAACAAGTGGGACATCAATTTGCATGAGTGTCCTAGCACCAATAGTGAAATAAAAAGCTATGTGACTGAAAAATTCAGAACTGCCATGTGGACAAACCAGATTGGGCGAAAAAAAGCATACTACATCAAAGAGTTTAACCCGACAAAGGATCATGGTGAAAAAACTTATTTAGGTGCAGATATTAAAGGGAAAGCGAGGTTGTTAGTGGCACAATTGAGGACGGGATCACATCACCTTAGGTGTGAGACCGGTAGGTGGAAGATACCCAAGGAAACTTGGGAAGAAAGAACTTGTATTTTCTGCAATAAAGGGGTTGTGGAAACAGAATGGCACTTCATCATGGAATGCATTGCTTACGAGGATATCCGCACTCAACATGAAAATAGTTTGAAAGTGGACAATATGCACCAGCTATTTGAGGAAGATAAGATTAATCAGACGGCTAGCCTTCTAGTCAAACTTAACAGCAGGAGATCTGACTTGGAAAAGAGTATGAAGACAAATTAGGCCTGTTTTGTCTCGGTCCCATAGACTGTTTGGTCTCGCGGACGTCATTAAAATCTTTCATTCATTTCATTCATTCATTCATTGAACAAACAACCAGAAATAGAGTATTTCAAAAAAAAGAAAATATGGGTGTATGTTACAGTGGTATCAAAGCCAAATCCTTCCTACCATCCTGTGAAATCATTTGAAAACAGCACTTTCATTCTATGAGCGCAAGAGAACAGAGGTATATAAAGAGGGAGATTAGAAAAGGTCATTGGCAGCCCCCACCTTTCCCGGAAGGTTAGACAATACCAAGTGTGCTTAAAGCTCATTGGGAGTCTTCTCAGGATACAGAAATGCAGCAAGATCAATCTAGTGGTGAGGAGAGGACATTTGGTAAAATGGATGATAGAGGAAAAGGGAGAGCAAGATCACAGAGTCCTGGAGCTAGGATGGAGGAAAAATTTGATACGATGATGGACATGATGTCTCATTTGTTGG
>VDFB02020074.1:0-16046 GCA_007258455.2 Sequoia sempervirens
TTTTTGAATTATTTGACACCTAGGATATGCTCCAACTTCATAGGCCTACATGATGGATGATCTTTGACATGCTCTTTAGATAAGAACGTTGTTGAATATGCATCATTATCTACTATCATATCTCCTTCTTCCTTGTAATGAACTTTCTTCTTTTCACTTCAATTGTGTGCTTCAAAATTTCCACTTTCCCTTGCAATTTGTCCTTGACCTCTTCACCTTTGTTTCCCATCTCTTCCATCTATTGTTGTGTCCCTATAAATTTTTCTTGATCATGCATACTAACCTCTGACATGAAAGGAATAGAATGACAAAAATACCCTTTTTGAAAGCAATGAATGTAACACTCCTATAATCATATAAAGATACTTTTTAATCCAATCTTGAATCTCCAAAATCAATTCATCCTCGACCTTCAATGCAATAGATCTTGGCACCAACTCAATATCATTTCCCTCCAAAATCAAGTCATTCTTCATGTATGTTGTCATAATGTCTTCAGGTTTAGGAGTGGGTGCAAGGTCCATGTTCTCCTCTTCTTTTACTTTTATGAACTCTTTCCTACCTACCATCATCACATTAGCTCCATTATTTTGTCCTTTGTCCTCCTCTTTCAATGGTGTCAAGGTATAGGAGACCCCATCTTTGTCTATCTCATAAGTATTCCTCCTTCCATCATACATAGCATGCCTATCAAATTGTCAAGGCCTCCCTAGTAGAAAATGGCATACATCCATGGGTAGTATGCCACATAATTTTTTATATTTGTATCCTCCTATATTAAACTCCACCCAACTTTTTCCATTTACCAAAATATATTGACCATTATTTAACAAAGAGACTTTGTCAAGGGTAGTATGTGGTATTCTTGGTAGCTTAAGTTCATTAACCATATCAATTGAAACCATATTATTTGTACTTCCTAAATCAATTACAACTTTACAAACCTTACCCAAGCACTTACAAGTTGTCTTGAAAAGAGTCTTCCTTTGTGGTGGCTCCTTCTCTACTAATTCCTTGATGAGAGTTCTCCTTACCATGAGTGATTCACCAACTTCTGGAGCAACATGCTATGATGGAGAGTTTTCACTCTCATTATCATCTTCTTGCACTAATTGAGCTCTCCTTTCTCCTCCATGTGAATTAGTGGCTTGACCTTCAATGCAATGCCATTTTTGATGTCCAAACTTGTTGAATTGACCTAGAAACTTCCTGTGAACCCACTAGATTCTCTTCCTTGACCTCCAAATTTGCCTCTAAAGTCTGATCTACCTCCTCTAAATCCACCTCTCTGATCTACAACTTGGTCTTGGACTTTGCTTGTATCTTCTTAGCTCTCATAGAATTTCCAATTGAAAGCATTCCTTGGATTAGAAAATGACCCTCCTTCTCTAGAATTTTTGCCTTTGCCCCTATTTTGTTTTTCTTGTCTTCTCTTTAGTTATTCTTTAGCCCTAATTTCCAATTGAAAGAATTCCTCAACCTTCCTTGGGTTTTCCAAACTCAACTCACCTTGAATGTTAAACCTTAACCAACAGAGATATCTAGCCACCTTCTCCACATCATCCTCCATGTGACTTTCTCTTATACTCGGCTTATAAAACTCATCAATATAGGATTTGACGTCCATTTCTCTCTATTTTAGACCTTGAAGTTTCTTGTACAATTGAATTGCATAATCAATTGGTAAGAACTTACCCTTAAGCTTGGCCACCATTCTGTCTCAAGAGACAATTTTTGACTTTCCTTTCTTCCTCCTTTCAATTTGCTCATAATCCCACCATAATAGGGCATAACCCTTCAATTTTTTTTTTGCTATCTTGACCCTTTGTTCCTCAGGTACATCTTCACATTCAAAGTAATTATCAAGTATTGAAATCCAATACAAAATCTCTTCCTCATTCAAGTTCCCTCCATACATAGGTAAATCAATCTTTATCTTGTGTTTATTTGTCTTGACTACTCTAAGTAGCTAGGCCATCCTTTGCTCATCAAGATCCAATTCCTCTTCTAATCTCTTTTACATTCTTCTCTTTCATCTCATTCATTTCCTTAGCCATAGGGTTACCCTTTGGAGGCATCTTGCTCTCTTTCTCACTTCACAATTTCTCACCTATGATTTGATACCAATTTGATGTAGAGTAGGGTGGATGATAAAAAACCAACTCAAAACTAACATAACCAAACAAATATTTCAATCTTAGAACCCTAATTTGATAGATTTCCTTACCAAACAGACTCTAGCCCTTATAGGACAACAAACTATCTTTTTCCAACATAATTCTCAAACCAAACCTCATACCTAGAATCTAACTATAGATTTAGATACCCTTTTTGGAATTTTAAAACATACCTAATTTGCAAATAGGGTTACTTTGGACCAAGACCTTGAAAATTTGATTGTTACGCTTAGGTTTAGGCCTAATTAGGCTTGTTTAGATAGGTTTTCACTAATTCCTCACACTCTACCCTACCAATATTTATAAAAATGGATCATATAGGTCATATAATTTTTTCCAACACCTTTCCAAGTAGTTTCAACAATCTCCTAAGCCTTCTTCAAACTCTAACTCCTATGCAACTACCATGCCAAAAACATGGGGTTTTTAGCCTAGGGCATCAACAATCTTTTACCAATCTTCATCCCATTGCTCTTGCAAACATCTAGAACACAAAAAATAACATATCTACACCCATTCCACCGATTATTAGACATTTTCATTAGTGGAATGGGTCAAAAACTCATTTTCTTCAATCAAACCCCCTTTAACTAGGGTTTTTGGCTGTTTATGACAAAATTGCTCTACCTCTCTCCTAACTTGATGAAAATGAATCAAATCAACTAAAAATGATAGAAGACTCAACAAACCATCAATCCCAATGAGTTTTCAATCATTCATAGACCATACAGGGCCATACTAATCTTTGTAGTAGTAAAATATAGCTTAAAAACACAAAAATTGGAGTTTTATTGATGTTTAATCTACAATGTCACCACCAGATCCTTGTCTTGATCTTCAAAAGGCTTATTTAACCATTCACAAACCAAACCAAAACATTTACAATTGTCTTTCAAATCCAAACCAATTCAACTTCCCTTAAGACACAAAATGCAAAAATTGTTTGAGCAACATTTTTGCAACTTTTGCAAAATTTGACAACTTTTCATAAACCAACCCCAAATGATTGAAACTAACCAAAAACATGAGGAATTGTCTTAAGAGGCCTTATCACAACCAAAATTGACTGATTCACACAAAATACTAACACTTTGCAACTTTTAAACATTAAGACCAAGGTGCCCTCCACCATCATCCTATCTCTCTTAGCATTTGGGCAATCAAACCCCTCTTGACATAGATTTTCTGCTCTAGTGTGAGTATGAGCATAAGTTCATATCCTCACTACAGTTGGGTCTATGTGTAGCATCAAAAATTATCACCTTTGATAATTTCACACTACATTTTTGTCCCCCCAAATTATTAAGCTTAATTGGGTCCCTAATTTTCTAAATTATGCATTCTATAACCCATTTCTAGGTCACTTTCCAAGAAATTGCAAGAATTGAACAAATACATCTAGTTATTATTTTTCCTTTGACACTTAGTGTCTTCGAAAATAGCACTAGGACCCATTCACCCTAAGATGTAAAGGTCTCCCTATTTTTTAGGGGGGCAATTTTAGATATGTCGATTTCGGCATTTTAACATTAAAAATTCAACTTGCAAATGTCAACTATCAGGATTTAATTTGCAAGAAATTAGAGAAATGCCTATAAATACCTAGTTATTGCATCATTTATACATTAACAAGAAGGGAACAAGAAATAACAAGCACTAAGGAGAAATTTAAGAGAAATTATTATTGTTAAGAGTAGCATTTCAAAGATTTATCATAGCAATTTAAGATTCAAGCATCATGTCAAATCCTATGTGAGCTTATGTGTGTTTTATTTTATCATTGTTTTGTGAAGGCTAACCCTTTTGTAGGTCTCCAAACAATTTCAAGCAATCAAGCAAGAAAAATTAGGACCTCGAAGTGATGTGTATGACCTCAATCCTTCAAGGAAGCCATTGAAGGGTGGTGAGTTGCAATACTTGTTGATTCATCGTTCCTTCCTATCATTTATTTTTCCTATAATTGGCATTTCCATTGTGGAAGTGGAAACACTAACACATAGTTTAACCAAGGCAAGCCCATAAATGGCACAACATCTCTTCTATTTGTGAGTGTGTAGATCTTAGGTTTGAAGAGGATTGAAGGAAGCTTGAAAAAAAAATTGTTCATTCTTGCATTTGAAGCCCTACATCTTGTCAACCTATGAAAACTCACCTACAGAAATATCCGATAGTATTTTGACAACTTTGCAACCGAAAATCAAAAGCTCTGATATATCGTCAGAGACCCCAAAAGTAGAATATGACACCCCTACAAAGACCCATTCGCCCCTAGGTGAATCAATCCTCCTACAGTGATATCCAAATTTTCTGAGCAAGTACACATCATTTAGCACTTCCTAGATCTACCTACAAGTTGTTGTTATAGTCTGTTAATCATTAGGATATTGCAGTTTTTATGTTAGGGCATATATTTGAATTAGGTTAATCATAACAAATCAATTTCAGTCCATTTTTGAGGCTCAAAAGGATCAAATCCATATCTGATTGACTTACCTTCATGGTTGAAAGTCAATCTAAACACCTTGTTAATTTGCATCCTAATGTACCTTTAAAAAAAGACAAAAACCAGTCCTAAACTTAGGGATCACCTTTTCCTTATGTTACATTACCAACAAGGTCTTAACACAGAGTTTGGCATTATGATCTAACTCTCTCTACGAAACCGCAAAACTAGCCTCACCTTGTACCTTGAGTACCTACAATCAAACCACTTTCCTTGTACAATTCCACCAATCCAACATAGTCTAGGTTAGTCAAAAAGCATAATCAATGCATTAAATTTAGTATCTAACACAACTACTTAGTCATATTCATTAACAATAGTCATCAATAGTTCATAACATAATGCATATATGCACACCTAGGTCCAATAACATATTACGATTACAAGTTCCACCCCTAGTCCAAATTACAACAGAACTAGGGGGTCTCACAAAAAAATAAAGGGGTTACTAAGGGTTGTGATTGACAAAATAAGTAAATAACTTGATCTTATGTCCAAAAAAAATCCAAGATTAATATCACCAATTCTAACAGATGCTGCCATATTGTAATACATTTATTCTCATCACTGTCACTCGAAGCTTTAGCTATATGAAGAGTCTGGAAAAGAAGTCAACCATCAAGCCAATCCAAAGTAAAGCGTGGTTCCACAATTTCAACTCTAAGTTGAGGGATAGAAATGGCCTTAGCTTTTAACCATTGGTTCCCAACCTTCTCGTCACAGATAACATGTTTCAGAGAGCTTAGTCCACATACACTTCTAGGCAACCTCCTCAAACGAGAACACTCTCTCATGTCAAATTCTTTTAATTTCTTGAGTTGTCCTATTTCGTCTGGAAGTTCTTTCAAGCCCCCACAAAGTGAAATGTCTAGATATTCAAGCTGCCCGAGGTTTCCAATTGTTGCCGGAAGCTCTTTCAGGCCTGGTAATGCCGATAATCTTAACATTCTTAGAGAGCTAAGATTTCCGAGATTATATGGTAACTTTTCAACCAAATGGCAATTAGTAACAGACCATGTCTGAGCAGAGGGCATATGACAGATGGCAAGGGGCAACTCCTCCAAATCGCTGCAGTGGTCCAAGTTAAATTCTTGCAGGTTGGTGTCATTGAATGTGGACATATTTACAAACCCTTCGCATAGGCTTAGAGAAAATTTGTCTAAGTTTTGTATAACTTTGCTCTGTTTGGGAATAGTGGGTGCAACCAACCTCTCCAAGCGAATACTTCTGAGTTGAGTGAGTGAAGATAAGGTATCTAAACCTTTTATTGTGGCCCTCTTTGAACTCAAATTACATACCATTAAAAACTTTAGTTTTTTCATGGTTTTCAGAAATGGGGGAAGAAAGTATTCACTAGCAGAAAAGAATAACATCAGAGCTACTGTCTCCGGAAGATTCATCTCATTCCACTGCCACTCATTCTCAGTCATAGAACCTGCATAAGATCAATCACATATGCAATTGAATTAGAACATTTTTCAGCGGTCAAGTATACCAGTAGTTCATGTAAATTTTGATATCAAAGGTATTTTGCTTCAATCCTGTATAAGAGGAAGTATGACAAAAGCACACAAAAGATCTTAATAGTTTTAATAGTTCACATGGCCTGCAGAGTTTGTCACTAAATAAGTAATTGGGCGAAATATCCCACCTATGTGAATAGAGACAATTTGAGCATTAAACGATTTATCTGTAAGCAACTTCCATTCCCCTGGTAGGCTATGCTCCTTCCTGGGCATGAGTAACCTCTTTCTATGGACTATACTGCCCTGGCATCCCAAATACAAGGCTAAGTCTCGTATCACATCATGCTGCGAAAAGAACAGCTCAGAGGCACATCCATAAGAGATTGTTGCTCGGCTTCTGAAAAATGCAACAACCAAGTCAGCCCAATGTCGAAAACAATAAAACAAGAAATTTAATATATGCAAGGAAAGACATTTACCCTTGATTGCTTATTAGATTGAGGAGATTTCTTCTTGCAAGTTCCAGTAACATAATGTAGGCATCCTGCCACTCCATCTTCCGAACATAAACCCAAATGTTCAGCAGTGCATCAGCACAATTTTTCCTGTCCTCTGGAAATGAGGCTAAATCTAAGAAACATTCCCTCCCAACATCATCCAAGCAATCAATACTGGTCTCCAAGCGTCCAAAAAGCCCTTCGCTGTGATACAGGGATAGTGATTCTCCCCGGGAAAGTTTTTTCTTTGCATTCTCCCAGGCCACATGAGGTTCCCCGTACAAAGAGCTTCCAACCACCTTGAGAGCAAGGGGCAAACCCTTGCATTCGGCCTGTACCTGTCGTTCAACTTATTGATATTTTTATTAATGTCTAAGGAAGCCCTGTAAGACCTAAAAGTAACCAAATTGTGTTATACAATTTGAGCTATAACTTTTGTGGATTAAGTATTTTCAACTTCAAAATTATCTGAAATTACTGCTTTAAATACCAGAACATTCAATAATTGCAATTTCCCAAATCAAAAACCCAAATAAGCACATAATTTCCTTTTACTTTAAGTCGTTCTTATTTGATTTGATGAGAGGCTTTCAAGTAATCGACATTTTTTGTTTTCATGGTAAGAAAAGACTATAGTCTATACCTCTTTGACTAGATTAGCATCTGCCGTACTTGGAATTGTTGTGTGTCCAAATGCCGCCATGCAGAAAAGTGAGAGAGCATCCTCTTGGTTCAACAATGGCAATTGATACAGTCGAGTAGATGGGCTTCTGGGGATGGTAGAAGCGTCTCTGGTTGTGATAAAGGTCTTGTACCCTGGAGCTTCAAATAGTAATTTCTCCAAATGAGCCCTGGACCAAACATCATCCAACACTACCAAAGCTGGCTTAGACTGCCTTAAAAGCTGCTGCTGAAGCTGTTTATGTGCATCTTCCACATTCTGAAACTCAGGCACCTTGCTCCCAACGATCTTCTCCCATATAGTCTCTAAAATTACCTTCAGATTTGGGGATTGTGAAACAATGATGAAAACTATATTTGCAAAACAACCTGATGTTCACAAAAACAATTGTGCTATTAGTAAGCTGCAAAAGAACCGCAAAATCCTTAAGCAGAGCACTGCCTCTGCAGGCAATCACCCTCATTAGATTAGGAAAAAAAAAACACGACTGCAGAACTAAGAGCCTACAGAGTTGAGACCAGAAATGGTAGACAAACCCACACCAAAATCACCTCGGCAACAGAGATAGGTAAGGGATGAAACGAAAAGTTAATCACATTACATGGTAATTGTCTAATGCTCGAAACCTCAGTCTCCTATATCCCTTGAACTTTAAATTGAATGATTTTTTCTACTCAACAGTTTCTAGTATATAACAGTAATTTAGTAAATCTGGCAATTAGCACTGCATAGCCATTGAGCCCTTACAACATACCTTACATGAAATCTTAAATCGAGAAAAACACTTCAAACCATACAAAAAAACTTAAACACCGAGGGAAAGTCATCTAGAAAATTTATTTTTAAACTTCTTGACACCTAAAAAAACAAAAAGAGGAACAATCAATTAAAAGAATCCCCAAAAGGGAACAGTCAATTTAAAAGAAACCCCTTTATGCTCAAAGTGTTTTTATGCATGGAAATGATTCCAAGAATTTTCTTCGTACTGTTAGCTTCGGACACTCTATTTCTAAGAAGTTTCTTCTTTTTCCACTATAGAGATTTGTCTATAACTTTTTAGAAAGCTTCATTTATTATAAATTATTTTAAAAGCTTCATCAATCTTTCAAATTTCAAAATTTCGGACCTCTTGATTGACCATGAAGATATATTCTACTGAATTCATTTGGAAAGCTTCGTCAGTCTTCACAAACATTCTTGAAAAGATTTATATTTCATTTTTTTTTTAATTAGAAGTTTCGATTTCAAAGAATTTGTGTAAAAGGTTTTTATGTTAATTTTTTTTTATACAATGTTTGATTAAATTATGTAATTTAGAATTAATTTTTGTTAACTTATATTTTCTGATTAATGGTTTATATGAATTTATCTTTTATGAGGATGAATAGTCTATTTAGCATTCATTGTATTTACATGATGTTTATATAGATGAATCATTGAGATTTTTTGGGAGGTCACATATCTTAATACTTCTTTGATAAGCATGTTTAACGATAACAAGTAATGTGTGTTTGATCTTGGAGAAACTCCATGACAGAGTGTATTTGAGTCAAACTAGTACTAGGATGGTTATTCACCCCTATAAGTATCACTTAGATAAAGTTAGTGCTAAAAGGACCATTCATACTCATGAGAGATAATTTTTTGTGAATCACTACTCAAAATGAATTGGAAAAGATTTTGACTAAAAACTATACAATTGAAACCTAATAAAACAGTATACAATTCAGTACACTACAAAAACATTGTCTAAATGCAAATTGCAAAAAAATTATTAAAAAACTTTGTTAATAAGAGACTTGAAGATTTTTTTTATTGTCACATTTTTGGAATATTTTGATAAGTCTCATTATAGTCATTAGGTGTAGTTAGCATCTTTACACATGGACATGGAAAGGTTTGAACTTGAATATATCAACTCTTTAATCTAAGTTTTGTAATCTTATTCATTAAATGAGAATTATAATTAATCTAATAATATGCAACAATCAATTATTAATGATCTAATAGAAATATGTGAGAATTTATTGAATATCCTTTTTGTGAGTATCAATAGTTGAGACCTAGGTCTATGCAATACCCACCAAAGCTACTAACCAAGCAAAACCTAATGCCATTATATAATTGATCAAAACTATAACCAAAATTTCATTTCCTAATATATTACTTAATATCACTTCAAGACATGTTACTTGTTGGGTAATGCTAATAAATATCAATCACACTTTATGCACAATGAGCACACTAATAGGTATTTACAATGATTTTTTAATTAATTAGAATATTACAAAGAAATGTAAATATTTTCTTACAAAAATGGAGTCCATTCTACACAATGAATAGTGCCAAAGGTTGGAGTACATTAATGATTGAACCATCTAGTAATTTGAGGTCGATATTATATGTAGACAATCCTACTCCTTCCTCCAAAGGGAGGCATATGCTTGATATCTTGCATATAGACACATAGTTGGTATCTAAACCTTAGGAAGATATGTAGATCTACCTAAAGCCATACATGTGAGATTGCAATAAAATGGAGACCTTGACAATCAATGTCTCTAATGCCAATTGATACACTTTCAACTGTTAGACCTTGAGATTATCAAAACTTGCATCATTTTGATCAATTGTTAGCAATGTCTATCATGATTCAATAGAATGATTGGCACAAGATTATAATATTAATGTTAAGGTTCTAATACACTTATCTTTGTTTAAATGTGTCTAATACAATGAGAAAAGTCAAAATAGGTTAGGATATGTGGAAGCTCATAAGAGTCAACAATTATTTGACTAATTTGTAATTCAAAGTTTATAAAAATGTGTGCCAATTTTTTCATGTTGTCTTTGAATATTCACCTAGATCCATAAAGTTAGAACATTGTCACTTGAGTTCTTTTGTTCAGTAAATTTGTATTCATGGGTGATAGTTTTGATCCTTGACAATCAAATCCTAACCTATAAAGCTCAAATTTATAGCACATGATATTTTGAGTTAGTTCTAAAAAAATAGCCTAGAGGATATCATCATAAAAGTTAAAACAATCACTAGTTCCTACAAGCACATTTATCTATTTCCCTTGGATAATCAATTTCCTTTTGGTAGTTACTTCATCATCCTCATTGGTGATTTGGATCCATTCTCAGCTAACATTTAAATATTCTTGTGTATGTTTGAGCTTCATTTGGCACAACTTTAACATTTTTGTTAGATTGAAGATATATTTCATCAACAAGGTGATGAACCATCTAAACTCAAAATTTGTATCCAATTCTTGCTAATATAAGAGATGTAGAACCATTTTTTTACTACGAGCTACTTATGCAATATGTAAGAGTTGGTATAGAATTCTCTATACCATGCAAGATTTACCTATGGAGATAACCACCCAAGATCTAGAAGCTTTAGTGAAAGCACAAAGGAGGCCAAACATGAGAGAATAATAATATCCTATCAATTATATCCTATCAAAGGATTTGAATGCATATGTGTACTTGAATATGATTGATTATAATAGATTTGATTGAATCTATTTATAATGAAAACCCCTTGGTTATATAAGCCAAGGTGAGGTATAGGACAACATATAAGATTATGATGTATGTGTATTGATCTTATGACTTAAGGAATAAAGTGATAATGCCCTAAATAAAATTAAGTAAACTAGTGTGAATAGGACATGCAAGATCAACTAATTAGGTCATATACCCCATTCACAACAACGTAATATACTAATAATTTTCTTAGGAATGTGGAATAGTTTTCATTCTATTCCTCTATACATTTGTTTATGAGAAATGAATTATTTTTTCTATATAATAAATATATGCTAAATTTATTGGGGGTGCTAGATGCATGGTGTAGAATTTAAAAATAAGGGGCATACTTGCTTCTAGTTTAAAATAAAAGCAATTTCCTCACATTGTATTCTTGTGTATTGGCCAAAAGGTTATCCTCATTTCAAATGTATGGGTTGTTGGAGATCCTATTAATGAAGCACTAGGGAAATTTGGTGCTATTATCCACAATAGTAAGTGTATTCATATTTGAACAGTGTGTGGGTCCACTTGTGGATGTGCATGATCTACCCATTATGCCCATTATTTAGTTAATCATGATTGTCATTGCTAACTCCCACTAAAAATGGCATGCAGTTTGAGAATACATAAGTCCCAAGGTCTTACACTTGAAAGAGTGATGATACACATCAACGACATTAATCATTAAGGCCTCATGTTCACTATAGTCTTTTGGGTCCAATACTTGGTAGATTGACAACTCCCCAACCTTTAGCTACTAATAAATATCCATATGCAGGATAATGCATATGTCTCCTTTAGGAAGATAGAAGAGGACCATATATACACAATCACCACCTCTTACCATTAAATTTTTTAATCAATAATATAATCAAATACCTTGGTAATTAAACTTTGTATAATATTTTCTATTACCAAAATGTAACGAAGTTCTTGTTTCTTTAAATTTTATTTAATTACATAGTGCACTCATTGCAATTGAATATCAACATGCCAATTGTATTGTCACAATAAAAAGTTAAAATGATCACTAGTTGCTACATGCGCATTTACTTTTTTTTTTCTTAGTTAAAGTTGCAATAGAAAAAAATGTTAAAGTTACATGGGAGTTGCAAATCTTGCTTTAAAACTTTGAACTAGGTATAAAAGATCTAGAGTAAAAATTGTCCTTGATGAGGTTTGAATTGGGGTTATTAGTACTTTTTCATCTTAAAAAGTTGATTGATTGAAAAGACGTTGCCAGCAAATTTGATCATGTTCATTATATTGTTAAGAAAAAAATTGCCTTCATTATTTTAATTTTAAAAATATCACAACTCAAGAACTTAGAGCGTACAAAATTGATATTAGAAATAGTAGACAAACCCACAACAAAATCACCTCAACAACATACATGCATACATACATACATATATATTTCATGATGAAACAAAAAAATTAATCATGTCACATGATAATTCTTGTAATCCTCAAAATATTATATCTTTCCTTAAACTTTAAATTGCATGAATTCTTTTTCACATTTAACTTAATGCGCAACATATATAACACTAATTTTACTGAATTTGACAATTAGCACCAAATAGCGTATTAGCCTTTACAACATACCTTACATGAAATCCTAAACCATGAAAAATACTTCAACCATAAAGAATTTATTTTAAAGCTTGATACCCATTTATGCTCAAATAACAAACAGGGAACAGTCAAGGATTAAAACAACTGGAAAAACATCACAAAAATGATGGAAAAGAAGCATTACCTTTGATATGGGGATCATCACACATAGCCGAGGCCAAAGTCGTTTTCCCACGACCTCCCATACAATGCCCACCAACAACCGAGACCTCGCTGTCGAACAAAAGCTCCTTCAAATCCTCTGTAGACTTACCCAATCCCACATAAAACTCAGAATTCCCAGGAAAAGTATTATGAAAAGAATATTGATTTGCCTGTCCCTTTCCAGTTCCAGGGCAAACACCTTTCCAATTGAAACTACTCATTCTATATGGCTCAAACGAAATTGTTAATCGTAGATTTCACAAATTCTCCACCAACTTCAAAACCTTGTCAAATATTTGACTTCGTCTTTTGAAATTTCACTAATTTCCCTAATTCTTCAAAATTGCAAGCTTATAATTTCTCTGATTGGATAAATTTACAAAGAGCTGGTTGTGTTTATATAGAGTGAATGGCAAGTTCCTGTAAACCAGAGATGGATTTCTCTGAAGAGTAAAACTTTTGGATCCACTGTTTTTTCTCGCGTTTAAACTACGGCGAATCATCCGATCCGGACTATTTGCGTAAAGAAATCTCAAGTAAATCTCCATCCGATGCGTGGGAAGATACGCAATAGTGTCTTCATGCTCGGGAAAACGCGCATTACTGTTTTATATGCGTGGAAAATTATTCCAAGAATTTTCTTGGAACTGATCAGCTTGGAAGTTTCTTCTTTTATTCCACCGTAAAGATTTGTTATGTTGTTACAAAGCTTAGTTTAACTCAAAATTCTTTTAAAGTTTCGTTAATCTTTAAAATTTCAATTGATGGACCTCTTTATTGATCATGAAGATATATTCTAGTGAGTGTAATTGGAAAGTCTCATATTCGATTAATTTTTATACTGAGAAGTTTCAATTTACAAGAAAAATATTTATATGACGGTTGATTAAAATTTAATTATATAGTTTAAGAGTTTATCTATATTTCATGAATACTTAGTTGGGTACACAGCCTTGCAATTGAAACTATCTATTCTGTAATTCTCAAACGAAATTGTTAGACATAGATTTCACAAATTCTCTACCGACTTTGTGAAATGTTGGACTTGTCTTTGAAATTTCACTTACTTCACTAAGCCATAAAAGTTGCAAGCTTATAATCTCCAATTGAATAGTTAGAGCTTGTGGTGTTTATATAGAGTAAATGCCAAGTTCCTGTGAACCACCGATGAATTTCTGAGAAGCATATGATACTTCCAACATTCAATCCATGTTTACAGTGCCGTTGTTTCCTTTAGACTACGGTCGGCCCCAGGATTGTCAGTGATGAACAGATTGTACTATTCTCGAATCGCATAAAGGAGGCACCATGTAAGTTCCCCTTCAAATGCGTGGAAGATACCCGTTATTGGTTTTTTCTGCGTGCAAAATGATTCGAGAATTTTCGTCGCCTAGTTTACAATTTCAAGAGTCTATCAAAACTTGCACATTTTTTCATGTTTGTGCATGTTGCCTTTCAATATTCACTTAGATTCGTAAAGTTTTCATATTGTGGTTTGAAGTTTTTGTTCAACAAACCTTATTCATAGGTGATAGTTTTGGTTCTTGATAATCAAATCTAAATCTATAATGCTCAAATTTATATCGCACAATGTTCTGAGTCATCAAATATTGCTAAAACATTACATTGGAGGACACCATCACAATAAAAATTAAAACAATCACTAGTTGCTACAAATGCATTCACTTATTTCCCTTGGAGAATCAAGCTCCTTTTGTTAATCACTTCATCATTCTCATTAGTGGTTTGGATACATTCCTACTCATCATTTTGATATTCCTGTGTATGTTTGAGCTTCATATGGAACAAATTTAACATAGTTGTTACATTAAAGATATCTTTCATGAATAAGGTGGTGAATCATCACAACTCAAATTTTGTAGCCTTGTTAATATAAGAGATGTAGAGGCAAAAATAAATTAGTAGGAGCTACTTAGACAATGTGTAAGAGCTAGTATAGAATGTTTTATATCATGTAAGATTTGGCTATGGAGATATCCATCCAAGATCTAAGAGCTTCAAACAAAGCACAAGAGAGTCCAAACATAAGAAAATAATTCTATGTTTTTGAAGGATGCAAATGCACAATATGTGTACATGAATATCATTGCTTATCATTGATTTGATTGAATCATTTTACAATGAGAAAATACATGATACAATAACATCATTAGTTTCGGCATTAACCTATAACTCTAAGGTTTCAATTACATCTTGTAATGAATGAAAAAGTTAACTTCTACAAAGGAGATCTTCCTTAAGAGTTAACCTCACCAATACACTTGGATAAGCTATTAGTTTTAAACTTATTTAAAAATAATTGATTTCTTCAATAGAAAAAGGAAAATAGCTAACTAAAATTCTTAAGGAAAATAACTAATGAGGAAATCTACTAACAAAAAAAATATAACTTCTTAACTATATAAATTAAAAATATAGGAAACTTGAGGAACCTAGGGTTAAATCAATAAATATTTTCCAAGGATGTTAGTGTATCATGTGGATGTCTGCATGTAGTGTTGCTATTCATATGAACAATGTGCGGAAATTACCCATAAAATGTGAACAATCTAACCTAGTTATTTATTTTTGATCTACAAAACCCAAAAGAAAGAAAATATCAAAAATACTATACAACAAAGAATAAACGAAGATTTAAATGAATAATACAAACATATTTAAAAATAAGAAATACTTACAAAACTCTATGCAATTGAGTTTCTTCAAGAAACATGTAGCTATAACAAAAAAAAGTTGTTTAGGGTTTTCCTTAGTCAAATCCCCACTTCAGTATTTCTAACTCCACGTATAACTAAGATAGGAAAGTAAAAATTATATAGTGTTTCTATGCTCCTATCTGGTCAAAACTATCAATGTACAATAGTAAGACAAATGAAATAAAGAGGGATGTGATAATCCCAAGGTTTTCATGGGTGCAAGAAAAGATATGCTTGTTTAATATAAAATAAGAATAATATTACATACAAGGCTTGTGTTAGAATTGGCTATGGCTGCCAAGATCTATGGACCAAATGGAAAGCACAAAAAGAGAGAGAGAATATGACAAGAATAGGCGTATTCAATGTTGAATAATATGAGATGATTGTTGATTGATTACAAATGAGAGAGACCCCTTGGTTATATAGCCAAGGTGAGAACATAGAAGGGCATAAGATTATGACAAGTGTCGTAATCTTATGACATGAGACAACTATGAAAATCTATCACTCCACCTAAGGTGGAGAGATAATCACATGATGTGTCCACAAAAGGTGGAAGTGATAAAGTAATGACATGTCAAGTCCACCAAAAGTGGAAATTCTCCAACAACCTCCTATGTGGTCCCTAAGTAAACTTAACTAAGGTGTAATTATGACCTAGGACAAGGTACAAGAC
>VDFB02020075.1:0-16164 GCA_007258455.2 Sequoia sempervirens
TGTAAAACAAAAGAAGTTTGGGATGAAATTTTCCACATGACACAAAAAGAAGACAAGTCTGTGGAGGATTATCTCGAACATTTCATGTTCAATTTTCAACAATCCCGACAACAAGGGCTAACTCCTAATGTTGTTAAAATGTTATTTATTAGAGGAATAAGAGATGATACTATGGAAGCATTAAATTTAATAAGTAAAGGGAACATTTCTAAAATGGACTTTGACAATATTTGTGACATTTGCAGGAATTATTCAAGGTCTCAGTGCTCAGGAAGGAACTATCCAAGTAAGTTGTATATTGTAGGAGCCACATCAGGTATCACAAAGCATGAGATAGGTAATCTACTGGAAGACCTTAAGACTGATTTATTAAGTCATATGGGAAACAAATAGATATACACAAAGGAAACAAGAGGAGATTGAAAAATCCTTAGCTATCTTTTTCCCTATTTGTCAAAAGAGGCATAGTGGTGAAGAGTTTCCATATAACAGAACAAAGATATAAAATTAGAGGAAGCAAGTAGGGACACTACTTTAAAACCTCTTCCTGTAGGGATGACCGAAGTAGAATATACAAATGAACCCGTTTATTTCATGGCCCAAAGAAGACCTTGGCAACCAAGAGCGATGCCCCCATCCGATTACCAAGTCGTACCCCAAAATCCTTTTCAACAGAATTCCTTCCTAAACCAACCTGGATGGAAACAACCTCCATACTACCCCTAGTGGTCACAACAATACCCATCTGCTCCATAATCATGGCAAGCATGGAGAGCACCACCACCACCTTATCCACAATATCATTCATTCCCTCTGTATCCACCACCTCCAACAATAAACCCATATCAGCAATCCCAACAACTCTTTCCACCTATCCTATCATCTATTCAACCCTCTAGTTTGACCCAACTACCAAAATCCATACCAATGCCCGCACAACCAACACTTAATCCAAACAATAAGGTGGCCCAACCAACTTATAATAATGAAGTGACAAGATTCTCGACTTATCATGTCAATGCATTGGAAATTGACGAAGTACATCTAAGGTTGGGGAAGAACCTTCAAGGGCCAACCATTATGAAAGTTGAGGACCATCTAGTTGAGCCAAAAGAAGAGAAACTAAAACCTCCATTTCCAAATAGGTTGCAAGAGCAACCAAAACAACAGGAAACATCTCAACCTGATTTTGATTTTATGAATGAATTACAAAATGTTAACATTAAAATTCCTTTATTGTAGGATATTTGAGATGTTCCAGTGTACACTAAGGTGGTCAAAGAACTTTGCGGGAGGAAGCAGCAAAAGAAGCAGGACCCCAAGACAATCCAAGTCATTAGACAACTTTCAAACTTGATGTTGGGGAAAATCTCCATTCCTAAATATGTCGATCTAGGGAGTTCGATGATTAAGGTATGTATTGGTGATGTAACCATTCCAAATACACTTGTGGATTTAGGAGCAGCTATAAATGTAATGACTAACGAAACCAAGGAAAGGTTGGCCCTTCAAGGACTCAGACTACTCCAACAGTCTTGCAAATGGTTGATCGCTCCCTTGTAAAACCAAAAGGTATGATAGAATATATCATTATTTCTATTGAGTCTTGGGAGTACCCAACATATTTCATGATTTTGCAACCAAAGATTAAGCTAGGGGGATACCCCTTAATTTTAGGTAGACCTTGATTAGCTGCTACTAATGCTTTCATTAATTGTAGGTCTAGAAACATGGTGATTTCAAATGGGGAGCAAACAAAGTAGTTGACATTGTACCCTCCAGCTCAACCATTGATGGAAACAAAGGATCCTTTATGGATCGATAGCGACTTAGAGGATTCTTTATCTATTTTGGCAATAGATCAAAATAAGGAATTTGAAGATATTTCAGAAGACACTATAATTAATCATTTATTGCAAAATCGTTATTTAGTTGATGATGATCTTGAGACAATGATTTTTCCTACAAGAATAAGTGATAATTTCCCATTTGGAAATTTTTTGTTAGCTGGTAGTTCACGGTCTGTTCAGTATTTTATTACTCTGTATCAATTATTGCCACACACCTATATATACAGTCCATTTTTGATAGTTGGAAACTCTGACCCATCTTCTTCTAATTCACAACTACTTGTTGTAGATACCCCCATACAATCCCAAGTTACTAAAATATTACCTGGTAAAACACCTAACATCAATCCCGGTTTGAATGCCTCCCAATTAAAAGAACTGATTGAGATGTTGTGTGCCCACAAAGAATCCTTTGCTTGGTATTATCAAGACATGAGAGGTATTCATCTTGCTACCTATACACACCATATCTATATAGAAGAAGGGAGTAGACCTATGCAACAACCCCAGAGAAGGTTAAACCCAGCCCTACGAGAAATAGTTAAGGAAGAACTTCAGAAGTTGCTTAATGTAGGATTCATCTACCCTATATCAGATAGCCAATGGGTGTCCCCACTTGTGCTAGTACCTAAGAAGAATGGAAAATGGTGAATATGTGTCAATTATAGGGCCCTTAACAAGGCCACTAAGAAAGATTGTTTCCCACTTCCTTTCATTGACCATGTCCTAGACACCTTAGTAGGGAAGGAGTTCTTTTCCTTTCTTGATGGGTTCAGTGGGTATAACCAAATTTGTATTGCCCCAAAAGACCAAGACAAAACCACTTTTACCTGCCCATGGGGAACATTTGCCTACAATGTCTTGCCTTTTGGATTGTGTAATGCACCTGCTACTTTCCAACGAGCTATTCTAAGTATTTTGGTTGATTTAATTCATGACTGTGTAGAAGTGTATATGGATGACTTTACTATTTATGGTAACACATATGATGAAGCTAAGGAAAATCTTGAAAAAGTGCTTAAACGATGTATTGATACTAATCTTTCTTTAAGTCATGAAAAATGTCATATCTTAATGACTAAAGGAATTGTTTTAGGACATATATTTCTCAAAAAGGAATTGAGGTGGTATCGACAAAGATACAGATTATTCAAGACTTGCCTGTACCTCATTTCTCCCCAATGGAACACCGAAAGTTGGTTGGACTCAATGGTGATTACACATGGATTAATGGAATGCTCTTCCACTGAGGCCTTGATAATATCATGCATCGATGTGTGCCCGAAGAAGATGTCTTTGGCATTCTGCATGCATGCCACATAGAACCTTGTAGAGGACATTTTGCTGCTCATAGGACCACCCAGAAGATCTTAACTGTTGGCTATTATTGGCCTACACTCCATAAGGAAAGTAAGTGTTATATTCAACATTGTGATAAATCTCAACATATGGGGTGGCCTACCCACTCTGATGAAATGTCTTTACACCCTCAGTTATCCATAGAACCATTTGAAAAGTGGGGATTAGACTTCGTAGGGCCCATTAATCCTCCTTAGAATAAAGAATATATCTTGGTTTGTACAGATTATGTCACTAAATGGGTAGAGGTAGTAGCCTTAAAGCATGCTAGGGATACTAAGGTTGCTAACTTCTTGTATTTAGAGATTTTTACTAGATACAGTGTGCCTCGCGAAATTGTCATGGACTAGGGAGCACAATTCACCTCTGACTTGATTTCCGCATTGGTGAAAGAATATGAAATTAAGCATCGGAAGTCTTCTCCATATCATCCACAGGCCAATGGGAAAGTGGAAGTGACCAACCGTGAGTTGGAGAATATTCTCACAAAGACAGTAGCATTGCACAAGAAATATTGGGCAAAAAGGCTTCCTGAAGTAGTTTGGACCTATCGTACAACTTGGAAGACAACTATAGGACTGACATCGTATGAGGTCATCTATGGAAAGAAGGTTGTCTTGCCAATTGAATTTGAAGTAAAGACTCTCTACACTACCCTTCAACTTGGGATGACTCTCAGTGAAGCATAGAAAGAGATACTTTCTCAACTCCATTATCTCGATGAAATGCATTAGGAGGCCCTTTTTCATGCAGAAGTGGTGCAAAAGCAAAGAGCGTAGTGGCATGACTGTTTCATTCAGTCACAGACATTCCAACCTAGGGATTGGGAGCTACTCTATGACACTCAGTTCCAGGATTTTAAACAGAAGTTCCACACTCGCTAGCTCAATCCCTATGAAATTCAAATTGTATATGATAATGATGTTGTTTGACTATGTACTGTGGATTTTAATTACATGACTCTTCTTGTTAATAGGGATCATTTGAAGCTCTGAAAATGGCCCCTTTCGAAGGAGACATTTTCATGTACTGTGATGGAGGAACTGACTCTTGTTCCTCTCACGCCTTCTGAAAAATGATATATGTATTTTGAAAAAAAAAAGAAGAAAAAATAAGGAATAAATAAATAAACCTAAGGGTGAAAATAAGCTCTCGGCACCCTAAGTGGTAAATTTTGAAAATAAAGGATTACGACATCTCTCAATAAATGGCCAAAAGAAAAAATATGTTACACATAAAATAAATGTCTTGCATGGGGGTAACATTCTGGTTGGCGTCATATCATCCTACCAGGATATTCTCTTCTGTCTCCATTCCACCACTCCATTCCATTCCATTTCCTCCTTCCATTCCGTTCCATCCATTCCATTCCACTATTTCCTCCATTCCCTCCTTCCTTCCATTTTCCTTTCCACTCCATTCTTCGGGCGGCTTTCCTTCCTCTTAAACCCTATGGATTCCATTGACTCATCTTCCATTCATCATCTTCCATCCATGCTTTGTCTTTTTGTTTTTATCTCTCTCCATTGTCATATTCATCTTTATCATTCCCCAGTTCTTTCAATCTTTTCACGTTATTTAAAGCTGCCTTCATCTTCGTTGATCTTACCAAGCTCAGGCATATCTTGCTGGGGTTTCCTCTGGTTTACGTCTAATGATTTGGTTGTCTCCAGACCTCTGATTTCGACATCACCTATTATAGGTTTTACGATATCATCGATGTGTATCGCCAGTGACAGAGGTTTGCATCCCTTTCATTTCGTATTAATTTCCTTTATTTTTGTATTTATTATGGCAACCTCGAGGACGGTGTCATACGCTAAGTTGGGGGGTGTGGGCATGCCAAATCATAATTTCCTTCTTGTCATAAACAACTTACCCTATTATGATAACCACCTTGTTTTTCTATTGAATCCATATTTTATGAAGTACCGTCTTGATCTTTCACCGGATACACCATATCTCACTACTGCTAATAGTTTTACTTCAAATCCTGCTAACTGTCGTTGCCATGGGAGGAGGTATTCATAAATTCTAGGAGCTGGTAGACATGTAGCATGTAAGAACTGACCCAACAATGTATCAATTTTTTGAAAACACGGGTTGGCATGTGTTATTTCAACGTCTGTGTGGGTATAGTGATGAGGTTGCATTTGAATTCACCATGGCTTTTAGTAGTACCAACAATTCTACAAAAGTAAGGGGTCTTTCCTTGCTAGTTACACCACAGATTATCGCTGAGGTAACAAGGTTACCTGAGATGGGCAGAGAGTATTTTCCTTCAACAATAAACAGGGTCGCAAAGCTTCATGCACAATTCTAGAGATTCTTGAGGGAAGGAAAAATGTTAGAGTCAACTCCGAAGCAAGGCACCCTATGAACTTCACTTAATATGCATTGGGCGGTCATAGCTAAAATTGTAACTCAATATGTCACGGGAGAAGGAAGGTATGTTTATGTCTTTTCCCACCATTTTAGATTGTTGTCCCACTTACGCCATAATGATTTGGTTAACCTATAATATTATCTTTTCAAATCCATCAAAAGAATGAATTTGGATGTACAAAAAGGCCACTGTAATTCTGTAGCATACCATGGTTTAATAAAACTACTTGTCATGAGGGGTTTGGCTCAAACAATACCTGTGGTTAGTCGGGTTGTGTTCTCAAAAGAAGACACACCTTCTAAGTCTTCGACCCCAAAAAACAAACCTATGACCCATAAAATTGAGGGAAGTAATGAAACCTCTGAAGACTAGGAGGGTGAATTTGAGGAAAGTCTAGGGCAATCCGATCAAGATGTTGAAACTAGTGAAAGTGAAAACCCTAGTGAAGAATTTAAGGGTTCACAGCCAGAAAAGTTCACACGAGGTAGTAATGATGCAAAGGTTAAATTAGGGGTTCATTCTTGAAAGGTCAAAGACATTGTTGGTTCTAGTACTCCCCCTATGATAACCCCTTACAACACTAGATTTAAGAGAAAATATGAAGAAGCTACTTTTGGCTTACAACAGTTGACATCCGCCGCCTGCACCCTAAATCCAAGCCTTGATGTGGAAATTGTGGCTACTAGTCTCTTAAAATGGAAATATAGGCAGAGTCATGAAAAAAGGCGACAAAATAGAAATAAAATGAAGCAAAACTAAACTAAACCTAAACCCTCTAAAGCGCAGGCAGAGTCAGATGATCAAGAAGAAGAGAAATCTGCCAACCCTCATGATCAGCATGATGTGAGCGATATGAGCAAATAGGAAAACATTTCCACTAAGACACCTTTACAAGAATTATGAAGTAATTCCCTACAAATCAACCAAAATGTGATGGCTCAAGATGCTAGTGTTTCTCCCCATGATTATGACTTTGATAAGCTGAACCCAAATCCAAACATTGCAATTAACACCTCTCCTAGTAATGACATGTACCTAAGGGAGATAGAGAGGATAAATCCAATGAAATCTCTCAGGCAGAGGAATTCTCTGTGGAAGAAATTAGGGTTCTACAAGAAAAAGTCAGTTGGTTGGAGGCCCAAGTGAAATTATTTCAACCACTATTGCAACAAATCTATGACAAAAACCAGCAACAAGCTCAAGAAATAACAGAGTTAAAGTGTCAATTGGAGCAGTTGATTCAGGGGCATAACCCCACCATGGACGAGCATATAACTTTGGAGGAACACCAACAATTGATTTTTAATCTAAAGGCCTCATGGGAAGAAGGAATTGCAGAGGACTGCATGACTATGGAATATCACAAAAGAAAAATTGATGAGCTAAAGGCAGCAATGGAGCAATGGATTTCAACTGATTACATTTTTAAGGTTGAGCATCAACGGGTGATCCAACAGTTGAGGGAGCAATGGAGCGGGGAGATAATGGCGACGGTATAGAGATTGATAGATAAATCAGCCTAATTTATAAGTTTTTGCATGGGGATATGCAAAGTCTTCAGCTAGGGGGAATGATGAGTTACATTCTATCATCCATTTTAGATAGAATTTACCTGATTTTGTGCCCATATTAAGTTTACCTTTTTTTCCTTTTTCCCTTTAGTTGCTATGATATTTGCGAAAATTAAAGTTAGTTGATATGAATGAAGGGGTGCAAAAAATTTGGTAATTAACTACTCATGAGTACTAATTTTGGTGGATATTGTGAACATGGATGTTTTGGAGGTTGAAGGAGCGCATGATGGAATCTTCTTGGAGGATCTCGTGGTCCCTTTTTTATATTGTCTTTTAGTTTTTGATAATTAATGGTTTGGTTCTTAGTTTGTTTAGGCAGTTTTGGAATGATTTGAAAATAGTAGGTTGTAGGCTATATTACTATTTTCTAGAACCGATCGATCCATTTTGTTGAACACTTGTAATTGGTGAATGTGTCTATTTTAGCGTTTTGTTTGTATTAAAACTTATATATATGCTCTCCCTTTCAAGCATAAGGAGAATCTTAATCATATATCTTGAAGTTGAAATTAATAGAAGACTATTGAAGTACTGATCTACGTGTGATACAAACATTCCTCTCCATTCGTCTGGTGGGAGAAGGGCCCACTCCCTACCGGTATTTGGATTTCCTTTCCTGCTAATGTGTGTGTGAGGTATCATTTCTATTTGTTCGGTGATTATATATGTTTGTTCTTTAATTGAGATCAGTAGTGTTGCATATATGTTATTGAATTGATTTTGATCGATATCATTGTATTTATTGAAGTGTGAATCAATTTCTATTCAAGAAAGACTATTAATACATGTGGATATAGGCTACAAGGGCGGCATGTATCAATGAACTAGTGAAGTCTAATTTTGTTTTCAGAACATTGAAGTAATCTACCTAACTTTGTTATACCCTACCGACAGGACACACAGGTCATGTTGCCTGCGTTGTTCAACTCATGTCACCCGCATAATTCCTTAGCATGATATTCTTTCTTCCACTATTGCTAATGTTTATTGTTAATGTTTATTGAAGAGTGTGTATCTAAAGGCATTAATTTTAATCATCAAAAGTTTAATTAAGAATTCTAAAGTATATATGTTGGAATGAAATAGGAAGATAGTAATTAAGAATAAAATTTCATTTCATTTGCAATTTAAGAAGTGTGCTTTGAATTCTAGATTACAAAGGTGTGTTTTAAATTCTTAGATGCATTCATCCCCCCTTAGTTCATTAGTTTAAGCCCTTAGGTAGATTTTCGCAACACTGTTCACAAGCTTACGCCCCCGGATTGAAATTGAAGGAGTAAACTAAGGGAATGTCAAAGATTAATTCAAACCCACCTTACAAACGAAGATATAATTACAAGGGTATTTTCATCTATAATATCAACTACAATTTAATCCAATCAATTATCAAGATCCATGTAGCATGCCATAATTCTTATCAAGGCAAAGATGCACTAATGAAGACATATGTCAATGCCTCTAAAACCTGTTCCTAACTCCATTATAAGCAACATGTGATATTTGATCATTATTAACCATTGATTGGAGTTCTATGGGCATATGGTCATTAGAGTCCCAATGTCTAGATGAGAAGACTCCTACATTAGCAAGGAAGTCAATAACACCATTAGCTTCCTCATAAACATGGGAAATATAAGACTCTTGAAAGGAATTTAAAATAGCAAGAGTCTTCAGTTATATATGTTATATGTAATATAGTATATATATTATAATATTATAATATGATGTTAAACTTAATATATTACATGTTAATATAATATATTAAAATAAATTTAATAATATAATATACTAAAAATATATTAAATTTTATATTGTAGATGTTATATATTATATAGTATTTAAACTATTCACATGATTGGTGACATTTTTTAATTTGTTATTAGATAATAATTTTTTAATTATATTTTAAGATATAGCAAGTAAATAAATGTTAGAATGGAGAGGAGGAAAACAACCCTTTGAGAAATTGTGTAAATATTTATTGAAATGTTATAAAGGTTTTAACTCTTTTTTTATTCTAGTCTTTGTGATGGAAAAATGCCTTGAAAAATGTCTTGAAAAAATGTGATAAAAAAATTTATGCTCAAGATTTATAAAAATCTGCTCTTATCCCTTGAAATTTTTTATCTGAGGAAAAATAATTTTGAAACTTTGAAAAATTAAAAAACTTGTATTTTACTTTAAGATAATTAAAACATATGTATTAAAAAAAATGAATTTTGATTGACTAAAAGTAAAATATTTAATCACTTGTTACAAGTTGCCCCTCCCCTATAATTCTATTGTAAAATAAAGTAAAGACATTAACTTTTTTAATTACAAGTTAAATTAAGTAATTGTAAGGTAAAGTAAAATAATTTATAAGTAAATATAAAATGTTTATGTTATTTTATTTGTCTATAATTTAACAAAACAAATAAACAAAAAGTAATTTATAGGTAAATAAAAATGTCCTATGTTTTTTAATTTATAATTTAAATAGCTATAAATAAAATATCTTTACCAATCACAAATAATTATTTTTATTTTATAATAAATGATGATTTTTCAAAAATTATAATTAGAAGTTACATTAAAAAAAAAAAATTTAAATAAAAATAAAGTAAATAAAATAATTACGCCGAAGGCGTCCCCTCAATGAAGTTTGCGGATTCATTTTCCTCTATCGACGGTCAAAAAACGGATGCAAGACCATCCAGAATAGATCTTTACCGTTCATCAGTTTACTGTTGCCGCCCTCATTGATGCATTAACTGTGGTAGTTGGTTCGCTGCCCTTGTTGTTGTATTTACTTTCACCGCCACAACACGATATTTTCTCCATGCTTACCTTTTGTTGTGATATTTTCATTGCACAGGTGACCGCCGTTGAAACTAGAAGAGATTCTCAGTACTAAGTTCTTGATAGTTGTCGTTTGGTGTGGGAATTACCTACTTACATATCTGCTCCAGCGATAGCATAGCTCTGGTTTGAATTGTGTGGAAATTTGACTTCTACCCATTTTTTCTTTTGGGTTGTTCTTTTTTCTCCCCATTAAACGTCTTCTTTCTGTCATAAGATGGGGGAAGTCGTCTGTATGTGGGGTTGGGAAAATATATTGCAGATTTGAAGAGGCCTTCGTTCGTTGAGGACTTGCTATCAGAGGCTTTTCTACCCACCAATTTCGTTGTCGCCTCCACTCGTTACAATAACCAGAGCATTTCTGTCATCCTTGCCGTTGAATGTGCAACTGAGAGAAGGGGTCACATTGAGGAAGGAAATGGTTTTACTCATCAAGAAGTAGTCAAATATTCACAGCTTAGCCAGGATAGCAACCCCATCTACTTGGATTCAGTACAGGCTCGAGAGGCAGGCTTCAAAGACACAATTGTTCATGGAATCCTCTATGCTGCTCTCTTCCCCTCCATAATAGCTTCCCACTTTGTGAGTAACCAAATGCAACTGTTATATGTTTCTCCCATTTTTGCAGAGTAATTCTCTTTTAACAGTATTGTCCCATTACCAGTATCTCAGCGGGTGACATTTCAGCACAAAATTGTGTCCAATATTCAGTGTGCCATGCCTCCAATATTCAGCAACCAATATTGTATCACAGCGTTGATGCTCATAATCAGACGACAGGTTTGTTACATGTTTAAATGGACATACTAGCGCTTAATAGTAAAATCTATTAGCCTGACATCTAAGTGCATAAAAACCACCTTAAAGGGTTTGTGTCCAATATGCAGGGTCTGTGAAAGAAAGGGCATAAAAGCGGACGGCCTGAAGACAGTAAAAAAACAGACAGAAACTGAACGGCTGCAGACATTTCAATCATCTCCAAGCTTTGCAGAATCTTGAGGTAACTCATTTGCCCTATTTGATTTCTCTGCAATTCTTTCTTTGGTTCGTCTCTATTTGTCCTGTGAAAACTCTGCTTGTAACCTAGAAGCATTAATTTGAAAATGCATCATGGATATCGCTGCAAATATTTCTCTGTGAGGCAACAAGTAATAATTCACATGCAAAAGAATCAAGCTTTATATAGATCTTCTAACTCCTCCACAGGGATAAATCCATCACTTTTCCCCCCATTAATTTAAGAACAAGCTGAGAGAAAAATAGATTCAAATGAAAACAAAAACCAGATATAATTAAAAGAAGTAAACAACCATTAACACTTCTGGGTTGCATGCTGCGCTTTGCTAATCTCAGCAGAATAAAATTGATACTTTCTTTATGCAGTGGAAAACAAAGCCCACTACAGCAACTCCTCTATTCCTGTGTCTATCCAGACTATTGTGCAACTAAACTTCTAGTTTTAGTAGGACAAGATCCTTAATTCGCTCAATAGATTCCTGCATCCTAGCTACCAGAAAAGACTCTTCCTAATTTGGGTTCTCCTTATCGCAACATCCAACAGCTGGCAAGATCTCATTCATGAATCAGTAATGCATTGCTCAGGGGTCAAACCCTGACTGATGCTTATTAAGAAGATGTTTGAGTTTAGCTTGGCTAAACAGAAATTCATGGGCAGGGGATATGCACATATCGCCTGATGCAGGTGATCCCAATGACCCAGAGATATCATTCAAGATTCAACAATGCATCACTCAGAGGTCAAACCCCGACCCATTATTATTAATGAGATGCTTGAGTTTGTGCTTGGCTAAAGACATTCTTGGGCAGAGGATATGCACAGATCAATTGTTGTGGGTGATCCCAATGACCCAAAGATCACACCCCATCCCTTCAAAAACAATTAAAGTTTAGTAGTTTCACCTCTGCCTACACAAAAAGAGGGTTTTCCCTATCCAACCAGATTTACAGTCAAAAGCCTAATAGTCTTACCTCTGCCTACACAAAAAGAGGGTGTGCCCTACCCAACTGGTTTTACGGTCAAAGCCTAACCCCCTGTCCCCATGCTGTTGCTTAACTCAAATTTCTACTTAAAATTAAGCATTTCTGCTTAAAATTAAGTAGTTAAGTGCCCCCATGATTTTTTTTTAATGAAATTTGGATAGTTTGGAATCTTATCCTATTTTCGTGAAGTAGAACTGCTTAAGAATTGTAAAAAAGGCTTTGCAAAATTTTGGGGGGCTGGAAATAAGCAGCTGCTGCAAATGGAAATAAAATGACATCTGGCACCACATATTAATTTCCCTCTTTTTTTATATTAATTCATTTTTTCCCTCCAATTTTTTCCTTCCTGCACAAAATGTTGTTAGTACATGTTCACTGCTCAAAATTATTCATTTTGACGCTGCTTTCTGTCTGAATACAGGTTTTTGAAAGATACGTTTGATACAAATCAATTCAGGTATGTTATTCACTATACAATGCTTTATATTTCTGTATTCTTCAATATTGTCGTCCTTTAACTGTAGACTCAAATCTGTTATTTGTATTGCCATCAGAGATAGTGATTAGGTGAGTAATTTGGTTCACATTTTTTGACATTCTTCCATTAAGTTTGGGTTCTCCATGGTAAATCTCTGTTGTCTTCAATTGTATGGTTTTTTACTCACTTCCTTGCATTTCTGAGAGTAATTTACTGCTTAGAGAAGTCTGGTCTTCATTTGGCTTTGAAAGTGAGATAAACAACTGGAGCTCAAGCCCGACAATACCAACAAAAAATCTACACTTAAATAATATTAACATTTACTGCTTTACTGCTTAGAGAAGTCCGGTCTTCATTTGGCTTTGAAAGTGAGATAAACAACTGGAGCTCAAGCCCGACAATACCAACAAAAAATCTACACTTAAATAATATTAACATTTACTGCTTAGAGAAGTAAATTCTACTTTTAGATAAAAGAATCAAATATTATTTTGATTTTGATATATTTTTTCAATTCTCCAAATTATTATCAGAAGGTCCAGAATATGTGTTAAATTAAAAGATGGAGTAGGGATTGAATAGACTTTTATAGTGAAATCTACCCGCATATAGATTCCTATCAGAAATGGAACATTCTGACCTGAAAGATAACTTAAGCTGTGAGTAATAAACATTCTTGGGCTATACTTTGAACACAAATAAACACTTTTCTTAGTGTGAAGATATACGGTTTTAAAATTTATGTGTTTTCATTACAAATCAGTATATAACCAGGTGACTTGGTCCTATGGAGGGGGTTGCCTAAGTTCTGGTGCAGGCAAATCTTCTATGAAACAAACAAATCAAACTAGGGAGAGATTTAATAGAGATGGGACAGGGCCAAAACAGGACATCAGCAGCAAAACAAAGCAAAATATTGATTAATTCTAGAGTAACCATACATCTCTAACTCCATTGCAAATTTAAAAGGTTCTTATATGCAGTCAAATAAAGACCTCAGATCAGCACTTAAAACAACTATCATGTAGTTGACACTTGTTTCATCTTCTCACAACCCTTAATTCAACTAGATTTATCTTTTCTTTTACATTATTTTGGATTTGATTCCAAGCTTTCTTATAATTCTTCCATGTCAAATTTGAATTTTTGCAATCTTTTTCACTTGTCTTTTATTTATTTTTCTGTTTATTTGATCATTCGCTTGAACTTGTCTGTATCTGCAACTCTGTTTTTCAGACCATGCAAATCATTACCATTGTCACCTTGTTCTTGATTTCCTTTCTCATTAATTGCATAATGCTAGAGCAAGAGGTGTCGCATGGTCTGATGTTCTCATTTGCATTCTTTCTAACCAAAAAAGCTGAAACTTGACATAGGTATATGTCTACTTCTAGCAATATATCTTTTAGTATCAAATCTCTGAAGTATTGCAATCATAGTCCTCCTGGGTAATGATTTGCAAGCTAGCCATATAGATGCAAATTACTGAGAATGCACTTAGAGGGTCTTGGAAGCCCCACTTATTCCAGTTGTTGTGGGTTTAGCTATCATCTATTTATCCATAGAAAGATGTTCTCATCCAATCTCCAGGCTGTTTTTCAAACTGTATTTTTCGTCATCCATTTTAGCTATTATACCCCACTGCTTTAAGTTGTTTTGGGTTTAGATATCATCTCTAGCAGTTATCCATGGAAAGATGTCATCATCCAATCTCCAGGCTCTTCTTCAAACTGGATTTTCGTCAACCACTTTAGCTATCATTATATCAGTGCAACTTACTTGATTAAGACATGTAGTGGCTTCTAGGATTCTTATTCATCCTCCACTTTAAATTGGATGCAATCAGTTTTTGTTATGTATAAGTCTGGCTACTACAGTAGTTATTATTTCACTTCTGCGTGAATGAGCTCCACATCTATTTCACCTTTTCACCTTTTGCAATATGATGAATACTTATTAATAGAATTTGTTTTTTTTTTAATTTTGGATTCATATAATTGACACAAAATCATATTGTGCATTTTGTTGTTTTAATGTAGGTACCAACTACTTATTCCTTTTCATGGATAATACTACATACTGTCCAATTCCTCAACGTGGTTTTGTAAATTTCACTTCAATACTTTCACAAGACAATGTAGGTGAAAACTTGTTCTCCTCTACTGATGACTATTACGCAGAGTTTGTTCCTAGTACACAAGGGCTCAACGAAGAAGTGGTCACAGAAGAAGTGACAATTGAAAAGGAAACTTCTACCAATGAATTAGAAGTCATAGAAAATCAGTTTCATGTAACTCCTCAAGCAAAAAATAGAGTTCGTTGGAGCATTGCAAACACAATGGTTCTAATCGAAGCTAAAAGAATTGAGAGAGAAACACAATCAAGTGGTGGTGCAATGAGAAGAGCATTAAATTCCACTGAAAAGTGGAAAATTATTCAAGAATATTGCTCTGCTCATGGTGTTCCTAGCACAACAAACCAGTGTCGAGATCGTTGGGAGCATATTCAGCCTGATTACAAAAAAATTAGAGACTATGAACATAATATTCCATCTGGGCATGACAATTACTGGACTATGACAAGTCGTGAGAGGGTTGAAAAGAAACTCCCTACAAAATTCATTGTTGAACTTTATGATACAATGGACACCACATTTGGTAGAGATCGAGCCATCAATCCAGGAAATATCACTATTGACTCTTTTGATACAAGCTATGCATTTGATGAGAACATTCCTCCAAATGAAGTTGAGCCATTGCATGAACCTGAAACACCAGATATGGACAGTCATGACCAGTCTAAAAATGGTAGTGAAAGAAACAAACAATTCACAAGGAAAAAAACGAAAATCAATTTCTAGTGTAACAGGCATGAAGGATGTTATTGTTGACAACAATAAGTTGTTGGTTTTGACTCTACAAATGGCTGAAGAGGGACACATGAAATGCCATGAACATCGCATGAAGAAGGATGATTCAATAGAAGAAAGGCTATTGAAGCTTGAAGAGCAGAAAATTAATTTGCAAATGAGCATGGTTTCAGCACTAAACAATATTGGCCAAGCAATGTTGAAGATTAGTCAATCATATGAAACAGAAGATTGATTTTGTGTTTGCTAACGCCATAGAAAATTTCTAACATTTGGGCTTTTTGCTGTTATCTATTTGTAATAAAAACAGTGAATTTTTGTTCAATTATATTTTGAGAAATAAGACAACTCCCTATTTCCCCTTTGTAACAGTTGATGGAAGCTGGAATTTTTTTAAAGATGGGTTGTAATTTTGTCATTCCAAAACTATATTATAACTTATTTTCATTTTCCCCATGATTACACTTTGCACAGAGAGTTTTAACTCTGTGATTTCTCAATTGAACAGGAAAAGGAACAAAAAGGATAATTTTTGGGTCCAAACTTTGATCTTTGGGCTGGATTATTGAAATAATTTTGTTGTATTATTGTTGTATTTCTATTCATGTAAAATCAGTTGTCAACTATATGTTGTTTTTGAGAATGCCATGCACTTTGTTCACCATTTATAATTTCCATGGTGTTTGTTCTATATTCTTGCATTTGAACATCTTGTTATAATGGAAAAGAACTACGTACTTCTTGTCATATAAACTGTAAATACGCACATCAAAATGCATCATAAAGAGAAGGCATGTTTGATATCT